>JAUPFR010000035.1:0-186002 GCA_036925125.1 Oreortyx pictus | reverse complement strand
CGCGGTGCTCTGCACCCCGCCCCGCCTGCGGGCGGAGCGGGGGCACGTGTTTCCTCCTCCGCCTCACACTCTCCCCTCCCGGCCCCCCGCCTACGATTGGCTCATCTCGCCGTCCATCGGCAGGAGACGACACGATTGGCGAAAATGCGGCTGCGGGGCGGGAAGAGGGGGGGGAGCGGCAGAGGAGGCGGAAGTGCGGTGCGAAGTCCCGGATGTGAGGGGGCGCGGGGCCGGGGGCGGCCGCGGCGGAGCCCATGGCGGCGGCGGCGGCGGTGAGGAGGAGCGGAACGGCCGCGGGGTCCGGGATGCCGTGAGGGGGTGGGAGATGAGGCAGGGACGGGGACACGGGGGGAGGGGAGGGGGATTTGGGACGCCCGTGGAGGAGGTGGGGGCGCCCAGAGCGGAATGTGGGGGCCCCCGGGGCATTGGGGGTCCCGAGGATAGATGTGGGGCGCCCATAGGGAACGGGGCGCTGCGGGGCGGAGCTCACGGCGCTGCTCCGCAGGTGGCGCGGCGCCATGGATGACCTCCGCCTGCACTACCGCTTCCTGAGCTGGCGGCGGCGGATCCGCGAGATCCGCGAGGTGCGCGCCGTGCGCTACCAGGAGCGCGCCAGGCACGTGCTGGTGGACGGGGACACGCTGAGGTGGGGGCGCCGCTGCGGGGGGGGGGGAGGGGGGGTGCGATGTGACACCAAGTGACCCGGCTGTGCACGTCTGTGTGTGTGTGTGTGTGTGTGCCCCTAGCTACCACGGGGACTCGGGCGAGGTGGGCTGCTACGTGGCACCGCGGCCGCTGACGCGGGACAACAACTACTTCGAGGTGAGGGGGGGCTGCGGCGCCGCCAGGGGTCCCCATCTTCGTCTGCGGTCCCCATTGTCGCTGGGAGTCCCCATCCCAGCGTGGATCCCTGTCCCACCCAGCCACGGTGTCCCCACAGGTGTCCATCGTGGACAGTGGGGTGCGTGGTGCCATCGCGGTGGGTCTGGTGCCGCAGCATTACAGCCTGGAGCACCCCCCTGGGTGGCTGCCTGGCTCGGTGGCGTTCCACGCCGATGACGGCAAGTGAGTGAGCGCCGTGTGGGGACCGGAGGATGTGTATGTGTTCAAGGGGACGGGGGGCAGGGAATCCGTGCCATCACGCCCCTCCCTCCCACCCTTAGGCTGTACAGTGGCCGCGCCAAAGGGCGGCAGTTCGGCACCAAGTGCAGCTCTGGCGATCGCATTGGCTGCGGCATCGAGCGTGTCTCCTTCGAGGTGCAGACGGCACAGGTCTTCTTCACCAAGAACGGGAAAAGGGTGAGAGCCCCACCACCACCAGAGCCCCGTCTCCACCCATCCCCCACCACCACTGACCTCTGGCTCTGTGCCCCGCAGGTGGGCTGCTCGGCCATGCCACTGTCCCCTGAGGGGCTGTTCCCAGCAGTGGGGCTGCATTCGCTGGGGGAGGAGGTGCGGCTGCACCTGCGTGCGGCGCTGGAGGACGACAGTGCGATGATGGTGGACAGCCATGAGGAGGAGTGGGGCCGTCTGCATGACGTGCGCGCCTGTGGCACGGTGAGCGCCCCATGGTGGGGGGTGCGCAGCCCCATAGGGTTGCAGGCCCAGCCCTGCGGCAGGACAAGCCTGGCCTCAGAGCAGGGTGTGTTCCTGGCCCTCATCTTAGTGGGGGCTGTGGGGATGTCCCCTCCTCCCTTTAGGATCCCCCTGTTCCTCTCCCGCTGAACTCATTGCTCTCTTTGCTCTTTATGCCTGCTGTCTTCCTCCACCATAGCTGCTGGAGTATGTGGGGAAGGGGAAGAGTATCGTGGATGTGGGGCTGGCGCAGGCACGGCGCCCACTCAGCACCCGCAGCCATTACTTCGAGGTGGAGATTGTGGACCCGGGCGAGAAGTGCTACATCGCGCTGGGTCTGGCACGCAAGGTGGGGGGGCTGGGGGGGCAGGGGATCCCACTGTGTGCCCCCCCCCCCCCAGCACAAGGCCTCATGGCTCTTTGTCCTGTCATAGGATTACCCCAAAAACCGGCACCCTGGCTGGAGTAGGGGCTCAGTGGCATACCATGCGGGTTAGTAGTCCCTGCTGCCCACAACCTTGGGGCTTTTGGGGTTGGGGGGAGGGATGTGGAAGGGATGGATGCAAAGGGGGGGGTTCAGTGATTGTCACCCCCCCCCCCACAGATGATGGGAAGATCTTCCACGGCAGTGGGGTGGGGGACCCGTTTGGCCCCCGCTGCTACAAAGGGGACACGATGGGCTGCGGCATCATGTTCCCCCGTGACTACAGCCTGGACAGCGAAGGTGGGTGGGGGGCTCTGGGACCCCTCCCGGGCTGAGCTTGGGGTGACCCCCCCTCCCCCCCTTTCATGTTCCCTCCCCCCCAGGTGACAGCGATGAGCAGTGTGACACAACTTTGCCCACACGGCGTGTACGCAATGTCACATACGTGAGCCCTGAGGATGAGGAGGAAGAGGAGGAGGAGGAGGAGGAGGAGGAAGAGGAGGGGGGGGGCACGGAGCAGGAGCGCGGTGGCACCAAAGTGGTTGTGAGTGGGGGGGGGGGGGGGCTTACTTTAATTATTGTGTTTCAGCGGGGTGGTGACATCAGTCCCCTCATACCAGAGAGCTGTCCATCTGTGGGGCACGGGGGGGGAGGGGGGAAATCACTGCATCAGTCACAGCCGTGAACCACCACCCCGTGACCCCTACAGCCACACACTTGCCTTAAAGCCTCAGTGGGTTGTGGGGGGGGCACACCCCCTTTTATTTGTCAGAGGGGGAAGTGAAAGGGGGGGGTCGGGGCAGGGTGGTACTGTACCCCATCTGAGGGGACAGTGCTCTGGGCACCCTTATTCCCCTCCCTCTTGCACATAATCTCCCCCCTCCCCCCCCCAGGTGTTCTTCACACGCAATGGGCAGATCATCGGTAAGAAGGAGGCGCGGGTGCCGCCGGGGGGGTACTTCCCCACTGTGGGAATGCTGAGCAGTGGTGAGAAGGTGAAGGTGGACCTGCACCCCCTCAGCGGGTAGGAGGGGGGGCACCCCCCCCCCCCCCACCCCTCGCACTTTAATCCCCCCCCCCCCACCAATGGAACTCCCTCTGTGTTGGTGGGGTTCCCTGTTCTGTCCCTCCCCCACCTGCCCACCACCCTGGGAAGAGGGGAGCAAGTCATTATGCCCCCCCATTGTTGTCCCCATTCTGCTGAATGTAATGCACCCCTCAGGGGTGGGGTGCCGGAGGGAGGCAGTGCCCCCCCCGTTTGCCAATGCACAGCTCTGTGCCCCCCCGCAATAAAGTATGTATCAGAGCTGCTCTCGCTCCTTTGTGACAGAGTGCTCCTGTCCCAGTGCTGCTGCACCCCCCCCCCAATAATGTCCCCATAGCTGGGTGCTGCTTCCCCGCCCTCCCCCCCCCACCGTAATGCTGTTCCCCCCAATACACAATGTTCCCATTTAAGGGTGCTGCCCTCCCAACAGTTCCCCCATCTTTGTGTGCTCCCCCATGTAGTAGTGCTATGCGTCTTGGGGTGCCCCCTGCCTCAGGGCGCTGTTCCTTGCAGTGGTCGCTCGGGGGGGGTGCGGCGCAGCATCACTTTGGTGACGAAACTGACGATGGCGCGGGCAGGCTGCTCGGGGTCCAGCTCCGCAAAGAGGTGGCACGCGTTGCCCCCCGCCCCCCCAGCCTGCTTGGCCACAAAGCCGAAAATCCTGGGGGAGATGGGGGGACACAGCGCTCTGGCGGGGGGGGGCACAGAGCGAGGGGGGATCGGCTGTGTCCCCCACCCCGGTACTCACGTGGAGGTGGTGCCGTCTGCATTCGCCCATCTGTATGCACAGAACTGTCAGGGATGGTGCCGCCCCCCCTCCCTCCCCCCCCAAATTTCCCATCTCCCTCAGATCATCACCTGCGGTCCTCGGGGTCAGTGCTGCAGAACGTGACGCTGCCCACGGGGTAATGGCGACGGAAGAAGAGCCTAGGGGGGGGAGAGGGGGGAAGTGAAGGGGGGGGGGGGGGGGGGGGAGAAAAGGAGGGCAGCGCGTGCTCAGTGCGGGGCGCGGCCGTGGGGCCGCGGGGCGGGGCCGTGGGGTGCACTCCCACCTGCGCTGGCGGTCGGTGAGAGTGATGCCGCGCGCGGACACGTGGAAATGCGCGGTGCACTGGGGGGGGGGCGGCGCTCCGAGCACAGCGTCCGCCGCCATCGCCACCGCGCGCGGTCCCGTGAGCGCCTCCGTGAGCACCGAACCCAAATAGCGCACGCTGCAACCTGCGGGACGGAGCTCCGCCACCGCGCCGAAACACTCGTCCCAGTATCCCCCCCATTCCCGTAAGCCCCCCTTTCCCATTGCCCCCACATTCCCAGTAACCCCCCCCTCTCCGATCCCAGTGCTCCCCCTTCCCAGTAGCCGCTCATCCCAGTGCCCCCTCCCCACCTGCTCCCTGACGCAGCAGTTCGGCGGCGGTGCTGACGTTGGGGGTCCCAGTGCCCCCCACCTCCTGCAGTGGATCTGGGGGGGGGGGGGGGGGGCACAGGGAGAGATCATGTGAGCTTTCCCCACCCCCCCTCCCCCCCGAAATGGAGGGACACGCGGGGTGGGGTTACGGAGTGGGGGGGGGGGGGAGCGCGCACCAGTGCAGGGGATGCGCAGCGCACACGGCAGCGACATGGGCTGGATGGAGTGCTGCAGGACCAGCGCGGGGAGACTGCCTACGGGGGGACACCGCCACGACAACTGCCACGGACTCTCCCATGCCCCCCCCCCCCCCGGATCCCACTCCCATGGATCTCCCCACGGCCCATCCCAGCAGAACCTCTCTCCATCACCCTCTCCGGGATCCCCCATCACGGACCCCTTCCCCCCACGGACTTCCGCACAAATCTTCCACA
Source organism: Oreortyx pictus (assembly GCA_036925125.1). Classification (NCBI taxonomy): domain Eukaryota; kingdom Metazoa; phylum Chordata; class Aves; order Galliformes; family Odontophoridae; genus Oreortyx; species Oreortyx pictus. The sequence goes on along the minus strand of JAUPFR010000035.1, from coordinate 181,119 downwards.
GGAACCCCCTCCCCGCCCTAAGAACCCTCCCCTCACCGAAGTGCGGCTCCTCCGCCCCCCCCCGGATTTTGACGCCGCGCGGTCCCGTCTCGATGAGGAAATGGCGAACAAGACACTCGCGGGGGTCCCCTGGGGGCGATATGGGGCAGTGAGGAGGGGTGGGGGTGGGGGGTCCCAGTAACGGAGGAAAAGGTCTATGATTTCTGGGGGAGGGGGGACTTCGCTGATTTCCGCTCTCCCGGAGTCCCTCAGTGCTTTGTTTCTTTCTGGGGGGGTCCCCACCCGTACCTTTCCCGGCGGAGGGGCAGCCGGGGGGGGGCTGTGCCACGCGCAGTGCCAGTCCGTACCCCCCCCGGAAGGAGGTGCTGTCGCGGACGAGGAAAGCGCCGGGCTCGCGGTCCTTCAGCAGCGCCACGGCTACGGGGCACAGCGTCACGGGGGGGTCCTGATGAACGCCCCCCCCCCCCCCCCCATCAGCGCCCCCCAGTTAAGCCCCACGGACCTTGCTCCCGCGACATTCCTGGTTTGTACCAGAACCTGGACGTGTCCTGGGCGAACGCGGGGGGGTCGGCCGCGGCGGGGGGCGGGCGGGGGGGGGTCGTGCCCCCCCCTGGGGCGCCGCGCTCCTCTCGGGGAGGTCCCGACACGGGGGGGGCGCAGTAAGAAGAGGGGGAGGGGAAGGAGGGAGAAGAGGAGGGGAAGGAGGGAGAAGGGGAGGACTCCCCCTGGGAGTGGTCCTGAGTGGGAGAGTCCTGGGGGCTGCCGGGCTCTGTTATGGGGATGGGGGAGCAGTGAGCCTCTGAGAGCCCCCCATGCTCCCCTACAAGAACCCACGCAGCTCCCATTTTCCATAACCCCCATAACCCTGACTGCCTCCCCCAACGCCTCCTCCCTCCCAATACCCCCCGCCCTCATAATGCCCTAAAACCCTCCGCTCCCAACTCATTCAGTGCCCCATAAACCCCCCGGCCCTCACCCTTCCCACACCCCCCCCTTCCCTCTTGCCGAACCCACCGCAGGGCCCCCCCGACAGGTCCCGTGAGCACCCTATAGCCCCCAGCCCACCAACAGCCTCCTCCGTATTCCCCTACAAGCCCCCCCCAACCCCAACACCCCCTCCCCGTAGGCCCCCCCATTCCCTACCACTCCCCGCACCCAGCCCGTATCCACTCTCAGCCCCGCTGCCCCTACCCCTATCCCCCCCCTACTCACCCCCCGCGCTCTCCCCGGGGCTCCCGGGGGTTCCACTTTTGGGGAGGGGCGGTCCCACAGGGAAGGGGCGTGGTTCGCAGACGGGGCAGAGGGGCGTGGCCAAAGCAGACCCCGCCCCTTCAGACAGCGACCGCCGCGCACGACGCCGCCCCCCGTCCTCGGCCCCGCCCCCCGGGCACGGACAGGGAGGGGGAGGGGCCAGGCTGGGGCGGCGCTGGAGGGCGTGGCCTAAGTGGGAGTGGGCATGGGGTGCCATTAGGGCTTGGGTGCTATGGGGCACGTGGGCACTATGGGGTGGCACAGCGCTGCTGTGGTGCGATGGGCTGCAATGGGGCACCGGGGGGCTGTTGTAGGCACTCTGAGTGCTATGAGGGACATGGGCACTGTGTGGCGCTGAGGCACTGCTATGGGTTGACGGGGGGCTATGGAGTGGCACATGAGTCCTATAGGCACTTTGCGTGCTATAGGACGCCTGGGTGCTATGGGATGCCAGAGTGCCATAAGGCACTGTAGGGCTATAGGGCGATGTGGGGCTATATGGTGTCAGGGGGCTGTGGGGTGATGGGGGGCTGTATGATGCTGTAGGGCTGTAGGTCATTGGGGTACTATAGGGTGTCAAGGTGCTATAGGGGGGGGAAGGGCTGTAGGGTGATGGGGGGCTATAGGACGCGGGGGGGCTACAGGATGTTGGGGGGCTGTGGGGTGTGGTTGGGGCACTATAGGCTGTGGGGCTGCTATGGGGTGGTGTGGCACTATGAGGCACGGAGTCGCTATAGGGAGTTGGGGTGCTATGGGGCATTAGGGAACAACAGGGTGCAGCAGTGCTATGGGGCATAGGGTCACCATGAGGCGGTAGAGCACTACAGGACTCAAAGCAGCTGTGGGGCACAGGGCCACAGTGGGGTGGCACGGTGCTATAGGGTGCTGCTGTGCTGTGGTGCAAAGGGCAGCTATAGGGCACAGGGTCTCTGTGGAGCACTACGTTGCTGTGGGGCATCAGAGTGCTACAGGATGCCGCAGTGCTATGGGGCACAAGATCCTCATGTGGGACAGGGCAGCTATGGGGTGCTATGGTGCTATAGGATGCTGTGGTGCTATGGGACATGGGGCTGCTATGGGGTGCAGGGCCACTATGGGGCACTGCATCACTGTGGGGTGCCAAGGTGCTATGGGGCACAGGGTCTCCATGGGGTGCAGGGCTACTATAGGGCACAGGGGTTCCCTGTGGGGCACCGGGGGGGCTCTCCTCCTGCCCCCCCCCCAGCCCACAGCCCCCCAGCAGCTGCTCCAGCTCCCAGCGCTCTGCAGCCGTGGGGGGCGGGGGGTGCCCTGGAGGGCTCTGCAGCGGTGGGGGTGCGGCCGTGGAGGGTTCCTCTTTCCATGAGGTGCCCCCGGCGGCCCCCTTGTCCTGCACGAGGGTGTGGGGGCTCTCCTCCTGCAGTCCTCCCTTCTGTGTCAGGTCTGCGGGAACACAGCACCATTGGGGAGGATGGGAGGGGTTCCAGGGGCATCCCACTGGAGTTTGGGGCCCCACGGGATGGGGTCCTATTTGGGGTTTGCGGACCTACAGGGGTTGGAGGTCCCATTCAATTCTGGGGTCCCACTGGGGTCCCCTTGGTTGACATTGGGAACTGGGGTCCCACTGCATCACATCGGGGTTTGGGATCCCTCTGTGGTCCCACTGAGGGGCAATACTGGGGTGGCCCTTGGTTTGGGGTACTGTTGGGGGGGAGGGGTTCCCGTGGGTGCTGGCCCCTCACCGTCACTGCTGTCCTGGTGCCGCACGTTGAAGCCATGGAAGGAATCGCGCCGCACTGTGGGGTCCCACGTGCACAGATCCACACACGCAGTACCACAGGGGGAGGCCCAACCTGGGGGGAGATGTGGGGTAGGATTATAGGGGTTATGGGAGGTTACTGTGGGCTGCGGGGGTGTCCCCCTCACCTTCCACTTTGTCAGGACTGGAGGAGAACACGAACTCCACGGCAGCATCGGGGGGGAAGCGCTCATCTGAGGGGGAAGTAGGAACTGGGGGTGTGCAGCCCCACAGCGCAGCAGAGCCCCCACCCACCAAGTCCCCACGTACCCCCATGACTCAGTGGAACACCCCCCGACCTCCCCTTCCCCTCATAACCTCTGACTCCCCCCAAACCCCAACCACCAATGAATGACACCAAACTCCTATGACCTCGCCCTGACCCCACGACACCCCATGACCCCCGACACCCAGGGACCCCAATGATTCCCCGACCCCAGAATCCCAACGACCCCACAGCTCCCCAACCATTGACACCCCTGACCCCATCACCCCCAAGGCCCCCCTGACCCCACTGTGCCCCACCCTCGCACGCCAGGTCCAGCTCCTCCTTGCACAGCCGCAGCCGCTCCCCCTGCAGCGCACACGTGTGGAACTGCACCCGGAATACCGCGCGACGCCCGGAGCCCCAGCGTTGGTAGCACTGCACCTGCACACGTGTGGCACGTGGCGTGTGTCACGGCACACATCATGGCACGCATTGTGGCACACATTATATTGGATCGCATCACACACGTGACACACATCACAGCGTATCACACCATTTTCACACCTGTGTCGCCCATTACGCACATGTCACATCGGTGTCACACACGTCCATCCGTGTCACACGCACACAGTCCTGCGGGGCATGCACTGCCCCCATCCCATTTTTCTGTCGTGTGTCTGTTTTGCACTCCCCCCTTGCACACTCACCAGGACGTCGCCCTTCAGCAGCAGCGCGGGCTCCAGGCTGATGCAGACACTCTGCGGGCCAGGGGCACTGCGGGAGGGAGGGAGGAGTGGGAGAGTTTGGGGACCCAAACTGGGGCAGGGGTTGGGGAGGTTTGGGGGCTCGGATCCCCCCAAGGGGTGGCGGCACTCACTATACGCCTGAGGTGTGCACCAGCTGCAGCGCCTGGTACAGCTTCAGGAACGGACGGAAGTCTGCGGGGCACAGCATGAGAAAGCGGGGTGTAGGGGCAAGGTTGGGGGTCACTGCCTGGGTGGAGTCACATTTGGGGATCACTTCTAAGGGGAAGGACCCCATTGTGGGGTCCCAATGGGGTGGGATGCTCACCGGGCTGGAATCGGGGCAGGGGAGGCAGCAGCACATGGTGCAGGAATACAGGGCGGCTGTTCACCCGTGCAGCGCCTGACAGCAGCGCCCCAAAGTGCGCTATGTACCTGAGGGGCAGCGTCCCACATCAGCACCCCACAGTGCCGCGCCCCAAAGCATCTGTACCCCGAACTGCATGCAGCCCAGTACCGCCCCACATCTCAGAAACGTGCACCCAAACCCCACCCACCAAAACCCACACCCTGCACACTCACACCCCACACCCCTGCCCCCCAAATCCCGCCCCCAACCCCCCTCCCCCTGCCCCTGTATACCCCCCACCTGCGCTGGGACGGCAGCATGTCACCTCCCACTCTCTCTTCGCAGAACTGCCTCATGGTGGCGGTGCCCAAAGCCTGCTCCGCACTGTGGGATCAGCACAGCCCCACTGGGCCTCACAGATCCCCGCAACCCCCCCCCCCAGTCCCCTGCAGCCCCATGCCCCAGAGCTCTCCCGTGACAGCCCCCATTCCCCGTAATTCATAGCTTCCCATAGCCCCCAGACCCCCCACCAATGCCTCCCCCAACCCTCAGCCCCCCCCAACCTTCCACAGCCCCCCAGATCCCCATCACTTCCCTGTAACTCCCCACAACATCCAACGCGAACACCTCCCCCCATAATCTCCCCCTTCCCCACTCCACATAACATATGCCATAGGCCCCCCCACACTACACCTCATAGACCCAGCCAGCCCCCACCCCGCACACCAATCCATAAGCCCCCCCCATCTCGCACCCCATACCCCATAGTTCTCCACACCCCACTGTGACCCCCCTACCTGGCGCAGACACGGCTGTAGTGCATATACGCTGCCACCACGACGCCCACTTTCCCCCTGTTGCCCTGAGGGAGTTGGGGGTCAGCGCTCCTCAGCCCCCCACCTTACAACCCCCTGTGGCACTCCACCCCCCCCCAAGACTCCACAACCCATAGGCCCTATAACCCACCCCTATAAACACTGAGGCTCTACACCTCCCCCCCGACCCGAACCCCCCCGCGACGCTGTGACCCCACCCCACGCACCCGGCAGTGCAGCACGGCCACACGCGGGGGCAGCGCACGCAGGCAGCGCTCCAACGCTTTGCAGATGGCGCACAGTGTGTCCAGGGGGGGGGCCAGCAGGTCCGGCCAGCCAAACTCCTGTACCTGCGGGTGGCCACGGTGTGACCCACAGCACAACCCATGTCCCTGACCCCACAGTCCGATCCCCCCAGGGCTCCACATCATGACCCATACTCTGACTCTGTGGCCCCAGCCTCCCCAGGACCCCACACCCCAATCCCACACACCAACGCCACTGGAATCCCACATCCTCAACCCCCGTGCTCCCCAAAACCCAACATTCCATGCCCCCCAGAACTCCAATGTTCCTGATCCCGTAGCCCCAACCCCACACCCCCACACCAGGGGAACTCCTCCGGACCCCTCCCCCCCCCCCCCCCCCCGGCAGTGCTGACCGTGGGGTGCAGGCGGATGAGGTCATGGCGCTTCTCTGAGAGGTTGAAGAGCTGCAACAGAGAGGACACTGAGTCACAGCCCATGGCGCAGCCCCCCCTCCCCCAACCATCCCCAAGGATCCCCTGCCCATCTTTATGGGGCCCCGTGTCCCCAGCACCCTGTTCCCCTCTGCCCCGAGGACCCCATGTCCTGTCCCCACGTCCCCCTGCTTTGACCTTACATACCCCCACGTCCTGTCCCCACCTCGTCCCCATTCCTGTCCCCAAGGACCCCCATTCTGTCCCCACAGTCCCTGTTCCCATATTCCCCAGCGTCCTATGTCCCATCCCCAGAGTCCCCGCTTACCATCCCCAAGGACCACCCCCCCGCCCCCCCCCTCACCGTGTATCCATCGCGGTGTCGTGCACGCAGGAGGAGTGCAACATCACGGAGATCTCCGTGGAAGCGCCGCTCATCCGCCCCCACCGGGAACCGCACTGCGATCATCCGCTCCGTCACATAGCTCAGCTCTGCGGGGGGGGCACCGGGCACAGCCGGGGGGGGCAGCCTGGGGGCATCACAGGGCAACAGACGGGGTCATAAGAGACTATACAGGGACACAGAGTCATGGGGGACTATATGGGGTTATGGGGTCACGGAGGGATAAACGGGGTTATGGGGTCATGAGGGGTTACGAAGCTATAGGACGTGGGTCCACCTCCATGCTGGGGGGCAGGGGAGGTGGGGACTGGGGATGGGGACCCAGGGACAGTGATGGGGACAGCGCCCACAGAACCCGCCCCCCCCCCCCATTCACCCCACCGTACCTGGGCAGGGAACGATGCTGCCGGGGGGCACTGGAGGGCAGACTGCTGTCCTGGGGGCACACAGAGCTCCTGTCCACACCCCACCCCAGTCCCAACCCCACCACAATCCCGCCCCAACCCTAACCCAATCCCAACCCCGATCCCACCCCACCCCAACCCCAACCCAATCCTAACCCCAATCCCAGTTCTACCCCAATCCCACCCTCCTCTCACCGGCTTCTCGCCATGCCTCGGTGGGGCAGTGTTTCTCCGCTGCGGGGCACACAGAGTTTAGGGGGCGCTGTAGGGTGCTCCAGCACTGCTGCAGGGTGAGGGTGGGGGTGGGCTCCTGCCCCGTAACTTACCAGCTCAGGGGGGGGCGGAGGGTGGCACGGAGATGTGACCTGCAGAGGCAAAACACTTGCTGTAGCTCCATAGAAAAAATCTGGCCCGATAGTGGGCCCCCAGCCCCACAGATGTTCCCTCCACAACCCACAACCCGAACCCCCAGGGGAACTGAGGCACAGGGCAGTGCTTCCCCCCCCCCTTCCCCCCCCCCGCCCACGTCCGTCCGTCCATCCGCTGTTTGTCCAGCTGCAGCCCCTGGCGCACAGCCAAGTGCTCTGTGTGGGGGGCACAGGGACATCGTGGGGATGTGGGGACAGGGAGCTGTGAGGAGGTGGGGACGTGGGTCTGTCTCTACCTACAGTATCCCGGTGGCTCTGGGGACCTGGGGGGGCATCCCTGGACCACCAAACATCACCAAATGTCACCCCACGGCCCCCGCGCGCCCCCACGGTCCTTACCTTGGCCTCACAGCGCTTATGGGAGACGATCTTGCAGACTGTGGGGACAAGGACATAGGAACATGCGGACACAGAACTTTGGGGCCACGGGCACACAAAGACATGGGTCACTGGGACACTGGGGACACAGTGCTGCGTCACCTCGGCAGAGCAGCCCTTGGGCGCCCACGCTGTCCTGACAGACGGCGCAGGACCGGGACCTCTTCCGGAACGACTTCTCCTGGAAAGTGTGGGGCGGCACTGGGGGGGGCTGTGGGGTGGCATGGGGAGACAACGAGGGAATGGGGAGACGTGTGGACACGATGGGGATGTGGTGCTTGGGGATGACCCTCCCTCCCTCCCTCCACCCCCCCCCCCCCCCCCCCCCGCTGTCCCCGTGTATGTGACCCACATCCCCCCCGCGCAGTGTCCCTCTGCAGGAAGCAGCTCAGGCACAGCCCAGGAAATGGCCCTAGGGGGAGCGGGCGTGGGAAAGGGTGGGGGGGACACAGAGCGGAGCGCACTCCCAGGGCACACTGTAGGGCAGCCTCACGAAGGAGAACACAGCAACGGGGTGAGCACACACCACACTTGTCTCCCCCAATGGGGACACCCCGATCCCAATCTGACCCTCCCCGCCCCACGTGTGTTCCCAGCCTCGTGGAATTCCACTACCCCTCAACTCTCTTCCACCCCCCACCCCATCCCTGATCCCCAAACCCACAGATCTGCCTCCCCCTCTGCCCTCCTCCCCGTGTCCCCACCACAAAGGGAGCTGCAACCCAAAGTGTAACCCACTCTTCCCCCCCCAAAGCCCAAATGTGCAGTGCCACTTCCCACCCCATTTCTGACCCCAAACCCCATAGATCTGTCCCCCCACTCACAGCCTACCTGTAACTGTTTGAACCCCAGGCGAACACTCTCACCTGACACGTGTCCTCAACCCCTGTGGACTTCCAACCCCCCATAATCCCCCAACCCTCCCCAGTCTCCCATCCTGGTCCCCAAACCAAATGGCGTCATCCGACCACTCACGTCATCACCCCACAGTGCCCCCACCCTACACATGACACACCTTATCGTCCCATCTGCACAATCCCACCCCATGACACCCCCCACTAGAGACCCCTACAAATGTGACGCACTCCTAAGATTCCGCACGGGACCCCATTATACACCCCCCCCCCCCCCTCCTCCCCTCATACCCTCTCTCAGGTAATACCCCCCGTGTCCCTCACCCTCATCCCCACCCACACTCAACTTGTGCGATGCCGCGTGGGACTCCCCCAACCCCCATCCACGCAACCCCCCCCCCTCCCCCCACCCCCCCCGTGTCCTCCCCCTAGTCGCCCTGTACCGGGTGGGGTTCTCTCCGCCCCAGGACCCGCAGGAGACCCCCCACGGCCCCGCGTGGGTTCATGGCGATGCCACGCACGGCACTCGGGAGGCGGTGTGTCCGGAGGAGGGGGGGGGGGGAGGTGGGGGGGGAGGGAGCAGTGCTCCACCCGCTGCTGCCGTTTCCCGTCCGAAGTGCCCCCCCGGGAGGTGGAGGAAATAGGGGGGGGGGGAAGGGGTCGGACCCACACCATGGCCCCGCCCCCTTCACCGCCCCTCTGTCCCACTTCAGGGCTGATTAACCCCTTCGGGACCAGAGGGGAGACGAGGGGGAGCCCCTTCCATGGGGTCACGGAGCGGTGTATGGAGTGTCCTACAGGGCTGAGGGGCTGGGGGACATCCCCTCCCGGGGATGCTCCCATAATCCACATTGCACCTCCACCCTGCAGCCCCTCACTTCTACCACAGAGCTCAGGACTTCACAGTCTCCACAGCCCCACAACCAGAACTGTTCGAGGGCTTCGCTGCCCGAATATTTCATTTCTTCTCTGTTCCGTCCCGAAGTGGAACCGCAGCCCCTGGCCTATGCAGCGCGGCTGCTGCTCCCCCTCCGCCTCGGGGGAGGTCCCTCCGGTTGGAGCTTCATCCACAATCGATGACATTTCTGCCCCTGAGGCTGTGAAACAGTAAAAGTTCAGCACGGGTAGCGTGAGCAGTGGGGGGAAGATGCATACAGCCCTGTGGGGTCTGATGACGCTGTAGGTGTCCCCTCCCAGGTGAAAGCGAACGTTTCTTTGTCCTCTTCCTGCAATGGAACACCATCAAGAATGTACCTTTCCCCTCTGACACAACTGTTGCCCATGGCCGTGTGGTTGCTCGCCAAAGAGCGGTGACGTTGGCCACATTCGTGACAGCAGATGCTGGCGGGGCTCTGCGTCTGCGTTCAGGCACCAAGAACCGATTGTTCATCGCCACGTTCCGTCTGGTTTCCGAACTGGGCACACAGACGGGTTCTATGGGGAGTGCGTCCTGGACGTGATCGGTCCGTTCCCCCAATGCTCTGTGACCTGAGAATTTCTGCGTTGTGGTGCAGCAGAAATGGGGCACTGTGGTATGGAGTGACCTTTGATTCGAGGAGCGCATTGCAAAGCATAGCTATTTCTTTGGGGTCTGGGACTGACACTTGAGCCAAAAGACTGCATGCTGCCATACAGGTGAGCACCAGGTTCGCCTATTGAGGACACCTGCAAAGGCAAAGCAGCACGAAGAAGGAGACACTACAGAAGGAAGGAAAGGGAATGCTCACCTGCCTCTGAGGACTGAGACTCACAGGGAAAGAGCACCAAAAGAGGGATCTCCAACAAAAGACCCTTCCTTAATGGCAGTCAGCCCTGGGAACACAGGTGGAAGCAGTTCAGCTGTGGGAGAGGATACCTGGTTCCACAGCTCCCTACCCACGTTTAAGGGCTGGCTGCCGCAGGGGCAGGATCTCTACCTGCAGTCTACCTCCTACGCGCTGTGAGGTGAGCTCCAGTCCTCAGGAAAGATACACGGTTCCTTCTTTATCACCGAATTGTGATCTCCACCTTTCTTGGGGGGGTTAGACGCTGCTTGAAAGCAGCTGTAAGCACCCTAAGGCTGCAGCAGGCTGACCGCATTCTGCAGCTCCAGGAATGCCCTTTTCCATGAAGGGATTCTGTGTCCTCATGATCCAGTTTGGACATTTCCTGTTAATTAATTATTGTTTGCCTGCAGATTTCAAAGGGCCATAAACTCCCCCTTTTATTGCATGCAAAAAAAGCAAAAATAGATGCTTTTCTAGTACTCCATATTCAGTAAACAAATGCATGAAAGCACAAACAAAATGGAGACTGAGAGGACATCCCTATAGCCCTGTGCTTTCTGCTAAAGTGCCTTCACTTCGTTAGTTTGGTGCGTGAATGTTTAAAAACAGTGTAACTGATACTGTCAAAACAAAACAAAACAAAACAAAACATCAACAACAACAAAAAAAAACCAACCAACAAACAAAAATCGTGACCACGCCAACTTTTTGATCGTTTTTTACAGATATTCATGAGCACTTAGCGCAGGTTTCCTGGCTTTGAAAAAGATTTCTTCGCGTCCCTTCATGGTTTCTTTTGTTTATTTTTATGTTTCCACCCATCGCCTTAATTTGATCTTCCCTGTCATCAAAAGAAAGAACGGAGCGCCGGAGGCGGCGCTGCGGATCCGGGTCAATGCCGGAGACGCTCTTTCCGCGGTCTCTGCTGCCGCCGCGCGGCCACTGCGCGGAACTGCAGCAAGGCCGTTCTGCCCCGCTGCCAACAGCGCATGCGCGCAGAAAAGCGGAAGTGGCGAAGCTACGGTCTGACCGCTCTGCACAGCGAGTCCGCCAAGCTTTATCGTGCTTAGTCCTCCAAGCAATACTGCGCTTGCGCATGCGATCTCCGAGAAAACTCCCGTTACTTCGGGCCCCCCCCCACAGGTGCGGGCGAGCAGCCCACTTTGGACCGCCAGCTCAACAATGTTTCCGACCGTATAATTTAGGATTCCGCGACTTTTATTCCCCGGTTTGCGTTCGATCGCGATTCCGATCCGGGATCGGGACATTTTCATTCCCAGCGGCCCCGGCGCACATCGCCGACATCCGATTGGCTCAGCTTTGCACGTGACCGCCATGAGCCCGCCTTAGAAGCGCGCATGCGCACTACTACGGCGATGCTCACTGCTGCCGCCTACGGAAGAGAATTGGATACTGCAGGCACTGCTCAGACCCGGAAAAGAGCACAGCGCATGCGCGCAGAAAAGCGGAAGTGGCGAAGCTACGGTCTGACCACTCTGCACAGCGAGTCCGCCAAGCTTTATCGTGCTTAGTCCTCCAAGCAATACTGCGCTTGCGCATGCGAGCTTAGAGAAAACTCCCATTACTTCGGCCCCCCCCCCACAGGTGCGGGCGAGCAGCCCACTTTGGACCGCCATCTCAACAATGTTTTCGACCGTATAATTTAGGATTCCGCGACTTTTATTCCCCGGTTTTGTGCTGATTGCGATTCCAATTCGAGATCAGGACATTTTCATTCCCAGCGGCCCCGGCGCACATCGCCGACATCCGATTGGCTCAGCTTTGCACGTGACCGCCATGAGCCCGCCTTAGAAGCGCGCATGCGCACTACTGCGGCAATGTTCACTGCTGCCGCCTACGGAAGAGAATTGGGTACTGCAGGCACTGCTCAGACCCGGAAAAGAGCACAGCGCATGCGCGCAGAAACGTGGAATTGGCGAAGCTACGTTCTGACCGCTCTGCACAGCGAGTCCGCCATCTTTATCGTGCTTAGTCCTCCAAGCAATACTGCGCTTGCGCATGCGACCTTAGCTAAAACTCCCATTACTTCGGCCCCCCCCCCCCCACAGGTGCGGGCGAGCAGCCCACTTTGGACCGCCATCTCAACAATGTTTTCGACCGTATAATTTAGGATTCCGCGACTTTTATTCCCCGGTTTTGTGCTGATTGCGATTCCAATTCGGGATCGGGACATTTTCAGTCCCAGCGGCCCCAGCGCACATCGCCAGCACCCGATTGGCTCAGCTTTGCACGTGACCACCAGGAGCCCGTTCTTTGTTTTATTTACATCTGCATGGGAACTGTCAGTCACAGCCTGACCCGGTAACTGAGCTCCTGGTGAGGGGGCGTGGCCAGCCCTGGGAGCTCAGGTGGGAGCAGTTGAGCTGTGGGAGGGGATAAGAGGGGATACCTGGCTCCACTTCCCCCTGCCCAGCAGCTGTAGGGGCAGTATCTCAGCCTGGAGTTGCTTCTTGTGGAGTGTGGGGGTGAGTACTGCTCCTTGGGATGAGGTCAGTAATTTCTTTTTTGCTTTTGGGTTATGTTTTTTGTCTTTTTGGTGCTCTGATTCTGGTTTAAGGGAGCTGTATCTTCTTTGTCTGATTTTTCCATGCCACTCATTTTTTCTGCAAGGGAGATGGTGGGGCTGTTTCTTTTTCTCTGATCTGGTGATGGAGGAGTTACTGTTTATTCCCTTGTTTCACTACTGCCTCATTTCTGGAGTACTTCAATCAGCCCCAGGGTAATGCTGCTCAGCTGATGGAGCACTGCAGCTCTGGGAATGCCTGGAGCTTTTGCCCTTTCCTATAAAGGGGTTCAGTGTTCTCACAGTCTTGGTTGTGCTCTTTTTTTAAGCTTGTTTTTTTCTTGGTTCAGCCTTTGTTTCTTTTTCCACAGTTCTCACCTCCTCATCTCCACCCTGGGGTCCTGATCTTTGTCTGCTCCTGCATCATCCCAGCCTGTTTCACAGCTGTGGTAAACGGTGCTCTACATCAGCTCAGGTGGAGTATTGTTTGAAGGCATTTTGCGACTCGTTATCACATCATGAGTTAAGTTCTGTGTTTCTTTGCTCTGATCTCTTTTTGCAGCTCAGTGGTGTTTCAGGCTTGCTGGGACTTCTCTCATTGACGGTGTAAGTATTGTGGGATCTGTAGAGCAGGAAATGGAGCATCACGAGCCCCTCATTTGCGCATCGCTTGTATGCAGGCAGGGTTTTTGCTGGCCGAGGTAAGAGATGAAATGGGGGTTACAAGCGCTCCTTTCTCAGAGGAGCATGTTTGTGTAGGAGGTGCTGCACTACAAGTGTGGGGCAGTGCCTTCCTTGCTGTGCTGTGTCCAACAGGTGGCTGTGGAGATCTGCAGCACTCCTGGGGATATAACAGCTGCACTGAGGAATATGGGGTGTTCCATGAAAGCGGTGAGGAACGGGAAGCTGCATCTCCTGGAATGGCTCAGAACCGGACTATGCTGACTGATAACTGCTCACCCACACAGGTAAGTACAGCACGCACTCACTCTGTTTTTCTATTACCTAGCTTGGCACAATGTAGTCCTCCCAGAGCTTTTTCCTGTGCTTTAGGGTACCCCAAAGCTGCCTGTTCTTTCATTTCTCACCTGGGTGCTGTCCTTCCCCTTCCCCTGGTCTTTCCTTGCCTTATTCTCCTTCCCTTTGTGCTGTTTCCTTACTTCTGCCTTTGGCTTTCTCCTGGTATCGTTCTCTTGGCCCCATAGGGCATTCCTTGCACTATTCCCCTTCCATGCCCTGGGCTGTAGTGCATTCTTTGTGCCATTCTCCTTGCCCTCATCTTTGCTTTGGCTTTCCCTGGTTCTTCTCCTTCCTTTTCCCCTTGGCCAAGCTCTGGGCCGTCTCTTTGCGCCGTTCTCTTGGCCCCGTAGTGCACTCCTTGCGCTGTTCCCTTCCATCCCCAGGGCATTCCTTGTGCTGTTCTCCTTTGTTCTTCCCCTTGCCTTTTCTGCACAGTTCTCCTCGCCTTTCCTTTGCTTTGTCTTTCCCTGGGATTTCACTTTGGCTTTTCCTTGCCTGGATGTTCCACTTGCGTTTGCCTCTCTGTGATGGGTTGGAGGCAGCTTTGATTTTAATCATCACCTGAACCGTATTCTTAATGGGAGCTCTAAAAATAATTGCATTCATGTGCGGTGTAACCCCAAACCTGATGCTCGTTGTCCTTTTCCTATTTATTTCTGTTAACTGTGTGTAACATCCAGATCCTCCAACAGCGCTGATTGCACGGAGCACCGCAGCCAGAGTCCAGCAGCTGGACCTCAGTCTGCAGCTCTCAGCATCAAGACACTGCACTTCCTGACCCTGCTGAGCCTCTGCAGCCCTGCTGCCCCTACCCCTCTCCCTCCCATCTCCCAGGCCCTATTTAGAAGGGAGCTGTGCAGCTGTGGGACTAGGAGGCCCACGGAAGGTAATTCCTCAGAGCCCTGCATGCTGGGACAGAGCTGTTACACCGTAGGTGCAGTAGAGCCCGGGGATCTCACCAACAGGAGCACTCTGTGAGTTTCCTGGGAGCTGTCAGCAGGCAGACTTGATGGTTCTCCCACATCATGTCCTTACCTTCTACATGTCTCAGCAGTGCTTCTCTGAGGACCCACTGCACCATCTTTCTCAGCACAGAGGTGAGACTGAGGGGCCAGTGGTTTTGGGGTCATCCTTTGTTTTCCAAAGATGTGTAATGCTGCCTTTGTTCTGTTCACTAGGGGCTTCACCTGATTGCTGTGACTTCAAACGCTACTGAGAGCAGCTCTGTGCCTCCATCAGCTCATTCCTCAGGACTCCAGGATGCGTCTCATCGGGATCTGTAGACTTCAGGATGGTCCGGTACCCAATTTCAGCTCATGGCGGGGGGTGGTGGCATTGCCATGTTACATCCATGGGAAAACCATGAGAACACCACCCCCCAATGGTGAGCAGCGATGGCATTGCCCCACACCCCCATCATCCCCACCTCCACGTCTTCCCTCAGTGTGACTCCCTGATATCATCCCCCAGTGATACCTCACCATCACCCCAGTGATAGCAGTGTCCCCCCAAAAGAGCCTGTCCCCCAGTGTTGAACTCCTTGAGTTCAGCACCCACCAAAAACCCCAACATAACACCAATGTCACTGCCTTACATTACCTGAGTGTCTCCCCACATCCCCCCCAGCATCTCTCCTCGATGTGACCCATAACGGCCCTAGAGTGCCGCATAGCACTGTGATCCTGCAAAGCAGAGAGCAGAACAAAGCAATGCCGCTCCACTTCGACTTGCGTCCCCCATTCAGGCCGGCGCGGTTGCCGTTTGCGTTCCCCGACGAGCCCGCGCGGTTGCCGTTTGCGTTCCCCGACGAGCCCGCGCGGTTGCCCTTTGCGTCCCCCCTCAGGCCGGCGCGGTTGCCCTTTGCGTCCCCCCTCAGGACGGTGCAGTTGCACTTTGCGTCCCCACATGAGCCCGCACGGTTGCCCTTTGCATCCCTCCACGAGCCAGCTCGGTTGCTCTTTGCGTTCCCCCACGAACCTGCACGGTTGTGCTTTGCGATCCACCAGAAGCCCGCACGGTTCCTCTGTGCGTCTGGCCACGAGCCCTCAAGGATGCTCTTTGCGTTCCCCCACGAGCTCGCACGGTTCCTCTCTGCGTTCCCCCATGAGCCCTCAAGTATCCACTTTGCGTTCCCCCACGAGCCCGCACGGTTGCTCTTTGCGTTGCTCCAGAAGCCCGAACGGTTCCTCTTTGAGTTCCCCCACGAGCCCTCATGGTTCCTCTTTGCGTTCCCCTATGATCCCGCACGGTTCCGATTTGCGTTCCTACATAAACCCGCACGGTCGCTCTTTGCGTTCCCCCACGAACCCGCAGGGTTCCCCATGGTGTTCCCCCATGAAGCCGCAGGGTTCCTCGTTCTGTTCCCCCACGAACCCGCAAGATTCCTCTTTGCGTTCGCCCGCGAACCCACATGGTTCCTCTTTCGGTTACCCAAGGAACCCGAACGGTTGCTCTTTGCGTTCCCCCATGAACCCGCACGGTTCCTCTTTGCGTTCCTCCATGAACGCGCACGGTTCCTCTTAGAGTTCCCCCACGAGCCTGAACTGTTCCTCTTTGCGTTCCCCCATGAACCCGCACGGTTCCTCTTAGCGTTCCTCCATGAACCTGCACGGTTCCTCTTTGCGTACCCCCACGAACCCGCACCCTTGCTCTTTGCGTTCCCCCACAAACCCGCACGGTTCCTCTTTGCGTACCCCCAGGAACCCGCACCCTTGCTCTTTGCGTACCCCCACGAACCCGCACCCTTGCTCTTTGCGTTCCCCCACGAACCCGCACCCTTGCTCTTTGCGTTCCCCCACGAACCCGCACGGTTCCTCTTTGCGTTCCCCCACGAACCCGCACCCTTGCTCTTTGCGTTCCCCCACGAACCCACACCCTTGCTCTTTGCGTTCCCCAACGAACCCTCACCCTTGCTCTTTGCGTTCCCCCACGAACCCGCACCCTTGCTCTTTGCGTTCCCCCACGAACCCGCACGGTTCCTCTTTGCGTTCCCCCACGAACCCGCACGGTTCCTCTTTGCGTTCCCCCACGAACCCGCACGGTTCCTCTTTGCGTTGCCCCACGAACCCGCACGGTTCCTCTTTGCGTTGCCCCACGAACCCGCACGGTTCCTCTTTGCGTTCCCCCACGAACCCGCACGGTTCCTCTTTGCGTTCTCTCACGAACCCGCACCCTTGCTCTTTGCGTTCCCCCACAAACCCGCACGGTTCCTCTTTGCGTTCCCCCACGAACCCGCACCGTTCCTCTTTGCGTTCCCCCACGAACCCACACGGTTCCTCTTTGCGTTCCCCCACGAAACCGCACGGTTCCTCTTTGCGTTCCCCCACGAAACCGCACGGTTCCTCTTTGCGTTCCCCCACGAACCCGCACCCTTGCTCTTTGCGTTCCCCCACGAACCCGCACCCTTGCTCTTTGCGTTCCCCCACGAACCCGCACCCTTGCTCTTTGCGTTCCCCCACGAACCCGCACGGTTCCTCTTTGCGTTCCCCCACGAACCCGCACGGTTCCTCTTTGCGTTCCCCCGCGAACCCGCACCCTTGCTCTTTGCGTTCCCCCACGAACCCGCACGGTTCCTCTTTGCGTTCCCCCACAAAGCCACACCGTTCCTCTTTGCGTTCCCCCACAAACCCGCACCCTTGCTCTTTGCGTTCCCCCACGAACCCGCACCCTTGCTCTTTGCGTTCCCCCACGAACCCGCACCCTTGCTCTTTGCGTTCCCCCACGAACCCGCACCCTTGCTCTTTGCGTTCCCCCACGAACCCGCACCCTTGCTCTTTGCGTTCCCCCACGAACCCGCACGGTTCCTCTTTGCGTTCCCCCACGAACCCGCACCCTTGCTCTTTGCGTTCCCCCACGAACCCGCACGGTTCCTCTTTGCGTTCCGCCACGAACCCGCACGGTTCCTCTTTGCGTTCCCCCACGAACCCGCACGGTTCCTCTTTGCATTCCCCCACGAACCTGCACGGTTCCTCTTTGCGTTCCCCCACGAACCCGCACCCTTGCTCTTTGCGTTCCCCCACGAACCCGCACCCTTGCTCTTTGCGTTCCCCCACGAACCCGCACCCTTGCTCTTTGCGTTCCCCCACGAACCCGCACGGTTCATCTTTGCGTTCCCCCACGAACCCGCACGGTTCCTCTTTGCGTTCCCCCACGAACCCACACGGTTCCTCTTTGCGTTCCCCCACGAACCCGCACGGTTCCTCTTTGCGTTCCCCCATGAACCCGCACCCTTGCTCTTTGCGTTCCCCCACGAACCCGCACCCTTGCTCTTTGCGTTCCCCCACGAACCCGCACCCTTGCTCTTTGCGTTCCACCACGAACCCGCACCCTTGCTCTTTGCGTTCCCCCACGTACCCGCACCGTTGCTCTTTGCGTTCCCCCACGAACCCGCACCCTTGCTCTTTGCCTTCCCCCATGAACCCGCACCCTTGCTCTTTGCGTTCCCCCATGAACCCGCACCCTTGCTCTTTGCATTCCCCCACGAACCCACACTCTTGCTCTTTGCGTTCCCCCACGAACCCGCACCCTTCCTCTTAGCGTTCCCCCACAAACCCGCACCCTTGCTCTTTGCGTTCCCCCACGAACCCGCACCGTTCCTCTTTGCGTTTCCCCACGAACCCGCACCGTTCCTCTTTGCGTTCCCCCACAAACCCACACCGTTCCTCTTTGCGTTCCCCCACAAACCCGTACCCTTGCTCTTTGCGTTCCCCCACGAACCCGCACGGTTCCTCTTTGCGTTCCCCCACGAACCCGCACGGTTCCTCTTTGCGTTCCCCCACGAACCCGCACGGTTCCTCTTTGCGTTCCCCCACGAACCCGCACCCTTGCTCTTTGAGTTCCCCCACGAACCCGCACGGTTCCTCTTTGCGTTCCCCCACAAACCCGCACGGATCCTCTTTGCGTTCCCCCACGAACGCGCACGGTTCCTCTTTGCGTTCCCCCACGAACACGCACCGTTCCTCTTTGCGTTCCCCCACGAACCCGCACCCTTGCTCTTTGCGTTCCCCCACGAACCCGCACGGTACCTCTTTTCGTTCCCCCACGAACCCGCACGGTTCCTCTTTGCGTTCCCCCACGAACGCGCACGGTTCCTCTTTGCGTTCCCCCACGAACCCGCACCCTTGCTCTTTGCGTTCCCCCACGAACCCGCACGGTTCCTCTTTGCGTTCCTCCATGAACCCGCACGGTTCCTCTTTGCGTTCCCCCACGAACCCGCACGGATCCTCTCTGCGTTCCCCCACTAACCCGCACGGTTCCTCTTTGCGTTCCGCCACGAACCCGCACGGTTCCTCTTTGCGTTCCCCCACGAACCCGCACGGTTCCTCTTTGCGTTCCCCCACGAACCCGCACGGTTCCTCTTTGCGTTCCCCCACGAACGCGCACGGTTCCTCTTTGCGTTCCCCCACGAACCCGCACCCTTGCTCTTTGCGTTCCCCCACGAACCCGCACCCTTGCTCTGTGCGTTCCCCCACGAATCCGCACCCTTGCTCTTTGCGTTCCCCCACGAACTCGCACCCTTGCTCTTTCCGTTCCCCCACGAACCCGCACCCTTGCTCTTTGCGTTCCCCCACGAACCCGCACCCTTGCTCTTTGCGTTCCCCCACGAACCCGCACGATTCCTCTTTGCATTCCCCCACGAACCCGCACGGTTCCTCTTTGCGTTCCCCCACGAACCCGCACCCTTGCTCTTTGCGTTCCCCCACGAACCCGCACCCTTGCTCTTTGCGTTCCCCCACGAACCCGCACGGTTCCTCTTTGCGTTCTCTCACGAACCCGCACCCTTGCTCTTTGCGTTCCCCCACGAACCCGCACGGTTCCTCTTTGCGTTCCCCCACGAACCCGCACCGTTCCTCTTTGCGTTCCCCCACGAACCCACACGGTTCCTCTTTGCGTTCCCCCACGAAACCGCACGGTTCCTCTTTGCGTTCCCCCACGAACCCGCACCCTTGCTCTTTGCGTTCCCCCACGAACCCGCACCCTTGCTCTTTGCGTTCCCCCACGAACCCGCACGGTTCCTCTTTGCGTTCCCCCACGAACCCACACCCTTGCTCTTTGCGTTCCCCCACGAACCCGCACCGTTCCTCTTTGCGTTCCCCCACAAACCCACACCGTTCCTCTTTGCGTTCCCCCACAAACCTGTACCCTTGCTCTTTGCGTTCCCCCACGAACCCGCACCCTTGCTCTTTGCGTTCCCCCACGAACCCGCACCCTTGCTCTTTGCGTTCCCCCACGAACCCGCACGGTTCCTCTTTGCGTTCCCCCACGAACCCGCACGGTTCCTCTTTGCGTTCCCCCACGAACCCGCACGGTTCCTCTTTGCGTTCCCCTGCGAACCCGCACCCTTGCTCTTTGCGTTCCCCCACAAAGCCACACCGTTCCTCTTTGCGTTCCCCCACAAACCCGTACCCTTGCTCTTTGCGTTCCCCCACGAACCCGCACCCTTGCTCTTTGCGTTCCCCCACGAACCCGCACCCTTGCTCTTTGCGTTCCCCCACGAACCCGCACCCTTGCTCTTTGCGTTCCCCCACGAACCCGCACGGTTCCTCTTTGCGTTCCCCCACGAACCCGCACCCTTGCTCTTTGCGTTCCCCCACGAACCCGCACCCTTGCTCTTTGCGTTCCCCCACGAACCCGCACCCTTGCTCTTTGCGTTCCCCCACGAACCCGCACGGTTCCTCTTTGCATTCCCCCACGAACCTGCACGGTTCCTCTTTGCGTTCCCCCACGAACCCGCACCCTTGCTCTTTGCGTTCCCCCACGAACCCGCACGGTTCATCTTTGCGTTCCCCCACGAACCCGCACGGTTCCTCTTTGCGTTCCCCCACGAACCCACACGGTTCCTCTTTGCGTTCCCCCACGAACCCGCACGGTTCCTCTTTGCGTTCCCCCACGAACCCGCACCCTTGCTCTTTGCGTTCCCCCACGAACCCGCACCGTTCCTCTTTGCGTTCCCCCACAAACCCACACCGTTCCTCCTTGCGTTCCCCCACGAACCCACACGGTTCCTCTTTGCGTTCCCCCACGAAACCGCACGGTTCCTCTTTGCGTTCCCCCACGAACCCGCACCCTTGCTCTTTGCGTTCCCCCACGAACCCGCACCCTTGCTCTTTGCGTTCCCCCACGAACCCGCACGGTTCCTCTTTGCGTTCCCCCACGAACCCGCACCCTTGCTCTTTGCGTTCCCCCACGAACCCGCACCGTTCCTCTTTGCGTTCCCCCACAAACCCACACCGTTCCTCTTTGCGTTCCCCCACAAACCTGTACCCTTGCTCTTTGCGTTCCCCCACGAACCCGCACCCTTGCTCTTTGCGTTCCCCCACGAACCCGCACCCTTGCTCTTTGCGTTCCCCCACGAACCCGCACGGTTCCTCTTTGCGTTCCCCCACGAACCCGCACGGTTCCTCTTTGCGTTCCCCTGCGAACCCGCACCCTTGCTCTTTGCGTTCCCCCACGAACCCGCACGGTTCCTCTTTGCGTTCCCCCACAAAGCCACACCGTTCCTCTTTGCGTTCCCCCACAAACCCGTACCCTTGCTCTTTGCGTTCCCCCACGAACCCGCACCCTTGCTCTTTGCGTTCCCCCACGAACCCGCACCCTTGCTCTTTACGTTCCCCCACGAACCCGCACGGTTCCTCTTTGCGTTCCCCCACGAACCCACACGGTTCCTCTTTGCGTTCCCCCACGAACCCGCACGGTTCCTCTTTGCGTTCCCCCATAAACCCGCACCCTTGCTCTTTGCGTTCCCCCACGAACCCGCACCCTTGCTCTTTGCGTTCCCCCACGAACCCGCACCCTTGCTCTTTGCGTTCCACCACGAACCCGCACCCTTGCTCTTTGCGTTCCCCCACGTACCCGCACCGTTGCTCTTTGCGTTCCCCCACGAACCCGCACCCTTGCTCTTTGCGTTCCCCCATGAACCCGCACCCTTGCTCTTTGCGTTCCCCCATGAACCCGCACCCTTGCTCTTTGCATTCCCCCACGAACCCGCACTCTTGCTCTTTGCGTTCCCCCACGAACCCGCACGGTTCCTCTTAGCGTTCCCCCACAAACCCGCACCCTTGCTCTTTGCGTTCCCCCACGAACCCGCACCGTTCCTCTTTGCGTTTCCCCACGAACCAGCACCCTTGCTCTTTGCGTTCCCCCACGAACCCGCACCCTTGCTCTTTGCGTTCCCCCACGAACCCGCACCCTTGCTCTTTGCGTTCCCCGACGAACCCCCACCCTTGCTCTTTGCGTTCCCCCACGAACCCGCACCCTTGCTCTTTGCGTTCCACCACGAACCCGCACGGTTCCCCTTTGCGTTCCCCCACGAACCCGCACCCTTGCTCTTTGCATTCCCGCACGAACCCGCACCCTTGCTCTTTGCGTTCCCCCACGAACCCGCACCCTTGCTCTTTGCGTTCCCCCACGGACCCGCACCGTTGCTCTTTGCGATCCCCCACGGACCCGCACCCTTGCTCTTTGCGTTCCCCCACGAACCCGCACCCTTGCTCTTTGCGTTCCCCCACGAACCCGCACCCTTGCTCTTTGCGTTCCGCCACGAACCCGCACCGTTCCTCTTTGCGTTCCCCCACGAACCCGCACCCTTGCTCTTTGCGTTCCCCCACGAACCCGCACCGTTCCTCTTTGCGTTCCCCCACGAACTCGCACCCTTCCTCTTTGCGTTCCCCCACGAACCCGCACCCTTGCTCTTTGCGTTCCCCCATGAACCCGCACCCTTGCTCTTTGCGTTCCCCCACGAACTCGCACCCTTGCTCTTTGCGTTCCCCCACGAACCCGCACCGTTCCTTTTTGCGTTCCCCCACGAACCCGCACCCTTGCTCTTTGCGTTCCCCCACGAACCCGCACCGTTCCTCTTTGCATTCCCCCACGAACCCGCACGGTTCCTCTTTGCGTTCCCCCACGAACCCGCACGGTTCCTCTTTGCGTTCCCCCACGAACCCGCTCCCTAGCTCTTTGCGTTCCCCCACGAACTTGCACCCTTGCTCTTTGCGTTCCCCCACGAACCCGTACCATTGCTCTTTGCGTTCCCCCACGAACCCGCACTCTTGGTCTTTGCGTTCCCCCACGAACCAGCACGGTTCCTCTTTGCGTTCCCCCACGAACCCGCACGGTTCCTCTTTGCGTTCCCCCACGAACCCGCACGGTTCCTCTTTGCGTTCCCCCACGAACCCGCACGGTTCCTCTTTGCGTTCCCCCACGAACCCGCACGGTTCCTCTTTGCGTTCCCCCACGAACCCGCACGGTTCCTCTTTGCGTTCCCCCACGAACCCGCACGGTTCCTCTTTGCGTTCCCCCACGAACCCGCACGGTTCCTCTTTGCGTTCCCCCACGAACCCGCACCCTTGCTCTTTGCGTTCTTCCACGAACCCGCACCCTTGCTCTTTGCGTTCCCCCACGAACCCACACCCTTGCTCTTTGCGTTCCCCCACAAACCCGCACCCTTGCTCTTTGCGTTCCCCCACGAATCCGCACCATTTCTCTTTGCGTTCCCCCACGAAGCCGCACGGTTCGTCTTTGCGTTCCCCCACGAACCCGCACCCTTGCTCTTTGCGTTCCCCCATGAACCCGCACCGTTCCTCTTTGCGTTCCCCCACGAACCCGCACCCTTGCTCTTTGCGTTCCCCCACGAACCCGCACCGTTCCTCTTTGTGTTCCCCCACGAACCCGCACTGTTCCTCTTTGCGTTCCCCCACGAACCCGCACGGTTCATCTTTGCGTTCCACCACGAACCCGCACGGTTCCTCTTTGCGTTCCCCCACGAACCCGCACGGTTCCTCTTTGCGTTCCCCCACGAACCCGCACGGTTCCTCTTTGCGTTCCCCCACGAACCCGTACGGTTTCTCTTTGCGTTCCTCCACGAACCCGCACGGTTGCTCTTTGCGTTCCCCCACGAACCCGCACCCTTGCTCTTTGCGTTCCCCCACGAACCCGCACGGTTCCTCTTTGCGTTCCCCCACGAACCCGCACCCTTGCTCTTTGCGTTCCCCCACGAACCCGCACCGTTCCTCTTTGCGTTCCCCCACAAACCCACACCGTTCCTCCTTGCGTTCCCCCACGAACCCACACGGTTCCTCTTTGCGTTCCCCCACGAAACCGCACGGTTCCTCTTTGCGTTCCCCCACGAACCCGCACCCTTGCTCTTTGCGTTCCCCCACGAACCCGCACCCTTGCTCTTTGCGTTCCCCCACGAACCCGCACGGTTCCTCTTTGCGTTCCCCCACGAACCCGCACCCTTGCTCTTTGCGTTCCCCCACGAACCCGCACCGTTCCTCTTTGCGTTCCCCCACAAACCCACACCGTTCCTCTTTGCGTTCCCCCACAAACCTGAACCCTTGCTCTTTGCGTTCCCCCACGAACCCGCACCCTTGCTCTTTGCGTTCCCCCACGAACCCGCACCCTTGCTCTTTGCGTTCCCCCACGAACCCGCACGGTTCCTCTTTGCGTTCCCCCACGAACCCGCACGGTTCCTCTTTGCGTTCCCCTGCGAACCCGCACCCTTGCTCTTTGCGTTCCCCCACGAACCCGCACGGTTCCTCTTTGCGTTCCCCCACAAAGCCACACC
This sequence comes from Oreortyx pictus, assembly GCA_036925125.1. Taxonomy (NCBI): domain Eukaryota; kingdom Metazoa; phylum Chordata; class Aves; order Galliformes; family Odontophoridae; genus Oreortyx; species Oreortyx pictus. The sequence continues at coordinate 156,956 of JAUPFR010000035.1, read as the reverse complement.
GTTCCTCTTTGCGTTCCCCCACAAACCCGTACCCTTGCTCTTTGCGTTCCCCCACGAACCCGCACCCTTGCTCTTTGCGTTCCCCCACGAACCCGCACCCTTGCTCTTTGCGTTCCCCCACGAACCCGCACCCTTGCTCTTTGCGTTCCCCCACGAACCCGCACGGTTCCTCTTTGCGTTCCCCCACGAACCCGCACCCTTGCTCTTTGCGTTCCCCCACGAACCCGCACCCTTGCTCTTTGCGTTCCCCCACGAACCCGCACCCTTGCTCTTTGCGTTCCCCCACGAACCCGCACCCTTGCTCTTTGCGTTCCCCCACGAACCCGCACCCTTGCTCTTTGCGTTCCCCCACGAACCCGCACGGTTCCTCTTTGCATTCCCCCACGAACCCACACGGTTCCTCTTTGCGTTCCCCCACGAACCCGCACCCTTGCTCTTTGCGTTCCCCCACGAACCCGCACCCTTGCTCTTTGCGTTCCCCCACGAACCCGCACGGTTCATCTTTGCGTTCCCCCACGAACCCGCACGGTTCCTCTTTGCGTTCCCCCACGAACCCGCACTGTTCCTCTTTGCGTTCCCCCACGAACCCGCACGGTTCATCTTTGCGTTCCACCACGAACCCGCACGGTTCCTCTTTGCGTTCCCCCACGAACCCGCACGGTTCCTCTTTGCGTTCCCCCACGAACCCGCACGGTTCCTCTTTGCGTTCCCCCACGAACCCGTACGGTTTCTCTTTGCGTTCCCCCACGTACCCGCACCGTTGCTCTTTGCGTTCCCCCACGAACCCGCACCCTTGCTCTTTGCGTTCCCCCATGAACCCGCACCCTTGCTCTTTGCGTTCCCCCATGAACCCGCACCCTTGCTCTTTGCATTCCCCCACGAACCCGCACTCTTGCTCTTTGCGTTCCCCCACGAACCCGCACGGTTCCTCTTAGCGTTCCCCCACAAACCCGCACCCTTGCTCTTTGCGTTCCCCCACAAACCCGCACCGTTCCTCTTTGCGTTTCCCCACGAACCAGCACCCTTGCTCTTTGCGTTCCCCCACGAACCAGCACCCTTGCTCTTTGCGTTCCCCCACGAACCCGCACCCTTGCTCTTTGCGTTCCCCCACGAACCCGCACCCTTGCTCTTTGCGTTCCCCCACGAACCCGCACCCTTGCTCTTTGCGTTCCCCCACGAACCCGCACCCTTGCTCTTTGCGTTCCCCCACGAACCCGCACCCTTGCTCTTTGCGTTCCCCCACGAACCCGCACCCTTGCTCTTTGCGTTCCACCACGAACCCGCACGGTTCCCCTTTGCGTTCCCCCACGAACCCGCACCCTTGCTCTTTGCATTCCCGCACGAACCCGCACCCTTGCTCTTTGCGTTCCCCCACGAACCCGCACCCTTGCTCTTTGCGTTCCCCCACGGACCCGCACCGTTTCTCTTTGCGATCCCCCACGGACCCGCACCCTTGCTCTTTGCGTTCCCCCACGAACCCGCACCCTTGCTCTTTGCGTTCCCCCACGAACCCGCACCCTTGCTCTTTGCGTTCCGCCACGAACCCGCACCGTTCCTCTTTGCGTTCCCCCACGAACCCGCACCCTTGCTCTTTGCGTTCCCCCACGAACCCGCACCGTTCCTCTTTGCGTTCCCCCACGAACTCGCACCCTTCCTCTTTGCGTTCCCCCACGAACCCGCAGCCTTGCTCTTTGCGTTCCCCCATGAACCCGCACCCTTGCTCTTTGCGTTCCCCCACGAACCCGCACCCTTGCTCTTTGCGTTCCCCCACGAACCCGCACCGTTCCTTTTTGCGTTCCCCCACGAACCCGCACCCTTGCTCTTTGCGTTCCCCCACGAACCCGCACCGTTCCTCTTTGCATTCCCCCACGAACCCGCACGGTTCCTCTTTGCGTTCCCCCACGAACCCGCACGGTTCCTCTTTGCGTTCCCCCACGAACCCGCTCCCTAGCTCTTTGCGTTCCCCCACGAACTTGCACCCTTGCTCTTTGCGTTCCCCCACGAACCCGTACCATTGCTCTTTGCGTTCCCCCACGAACCCGCACTCTTGCTCTTTGCGTTCCCCCACGAACCCGCACGGTTCCTCTTTGCGTTCTCCCACGAACCCGCACGGTTCCTCTTTGCGTTCCCCCACGAACCCGCACGGTTCCTCTTTGCGTTCCCCCACGAACCCGCACGGTTCCTCTTTGCGTTCCCCCACGAACCCGCACGGTTCCTCTTTGCGTTCCCCCACGAACCTGCCCGGTTCCTCTTTGCGTTCCCCCACGAACCCGCACGGTTCCTCTTTGCGTTCCCCCACGAACCCGCACGGTTCCTCTTTGCGTTCCCCCACGAACCCGCACCCTTGCTCTTTGCGTTCTTCCACGAACCCGCACCCTTGCTCTTTGCGTTCCCCCACGAACCCACACCCTTGCTCTTTGTGTTCCCCCACAAACCCGCACCCTTGCTCTTTGCGTTCCCCCACGAATCCGCACCATTTCTCTTTGCGTTCCCCCACGAAGCCGCACGGTTCGTCTTTGCGTTCCCCCACGAACCCGCACCCTTGCTCTTTGCGTTCCCCCATGAACCCGCACCGTTCCTCTTTGCGTTCCCCCACGAACCCGCACCCTTGCTCTTTGCGTTCCCCCACGAACCCGCACCGTTCCTCTTTGTGTTCCCCCACGAACCCGCACTGTTCCTCTTTGCGTTCCCCCACGAACCCGCACGGTTCATCTTTGCGTTCCACCACGAACCCGCACGGTTCCTCTTTGCGTTCCCCCACGAACCCGCACGGTTCCTCTTTGCGTTCCCCCACGAACCCGCACGGTTCCTCTTTGCGTTCCCCCACGAACCCGTACGGTTTCTCTTTGCGTTCCTCCACGAACCCGCACGGTTGCTCTTTGCGTTCCCCCACTAACCCGCACGGTTCCTCTTTGCGTTCCCCCAGGAACCCGCACGGTTCCTCTTTGCGTTCCGCCACGAACCCGCACGGTTCCTCTTTGCGTTCCCCCACGAACCCGCACGGTTCCTCTTTGCGTTCCCCCACGAACCCGCACGGTTCCTCTTTGCGTTCCCCCACGAACCCGTACGGTTCCTCTTTGCGTTCCCCCACGAACCCGCACGGTTCCTCTTTGCGTTCCCCCACGAACCCGCACGGTTCCTCTTTGCGTTCCCCCACGAACCCGCACGGTTCCTCTTTGCGTTCCCCCACGAACCCGCACGGTTCCTCTTTGCGTTCCCCCACGAACCCGCACGGTTCCTCTTTGCGTTCCCCCACGAACCCGCACGGTTCCTCTTTGCGTTCCCCCACGAACCCGCACCCTTGCTCTTTGCGTTCCCCCACGAACCCGCACGGTTCCTCTTTGCGTTCCCCCACGAACCCGCACGGTTCCTCTTTGCGTTCCCCCACGAACCCGCACGGTTCCTCTTTGCGTTCCCCCGCGAACCCGCACGGTTCCTCTTTGCGTTCCCCCGCGAGCCCGCACCCTTGCTCTTTGTGTTCTCCCACGAACCCGCACCGTTCCTCTTTGCGTTCCCCCACAGACCCACACCGTTCCTCTTTGCGTTCCCCCACAGACCCGCACGGTTCCTCTTTGCGTTCCCCCACGAACCCGCACGGTTCCTCTTTGCGTTCCCCCACGAACCCGCACGGTTCCTCTTTGCGTTCCCCCACGAACCCGCACGGTTCCTCTTTGCGTTCCCCCACGAACCCGCACGGTTCCTCTTTGCGTTCCCCCACGAACCCGCACGGTTCCTCTTTGCGTTCCCCCACGAACCCGCACCCTTGCTCTTTGCATTCCCCCACGAACCCGCACCCTTGCTCTTTGCGTTCCCCCCACGAAGCCGCACCCTTGCTCTTTGCGTTCCCCCACGAACCCGCACTGTTCCTCTTTGCGTTCCCCCACGAACCCGCACCCTTGCTCTTTGCGTTCCCCCACGAACCCGCACCCTTGCTCTTTGCGTTCCCCACGAACCCGCACCCTTGCTCTTTGCGTTCCCCCACGAACCCGCCCGGTTCCTCTTTGCGTTTCCCCACGAACCCGCACCCTTGCTCTTTGCTTTCCCCCATGAACCCGCACGGTTCCTCTTTGCGTTCCCCCACGAACCCGCACCCTTGCTCTTTGCGTTCCCCCACGAACCCGCACCCTTGCTCTTTGCGTTCCCCCACGAACCCGCACCCTTGCTCTTTGCGTTCCCCCACGAACCCGCACGGTTCCTCTTTGCGTTCCCCCACGAACCCGCACCCTTGCTCTTTGCGTTCCCCCACGAACCCGCACCCTTGCTCTTTGCGTTCCCCCACGAACCCGCACGGTTCCTCTTTGCGTTCCCCCACAAACCCACACGGATCCTCTTTGCGTTCCCCAACAAACCCACACGGATCCTCTTTGCGTTCCCCCACGAACCCGCACGGTTCCTCTTTGCGTTCCCCCACGAACTCGCACGGTTCCTCTTTGCGTTCCCCCACGAACCCGCACGGTTCCTCTTTGCGTTCCCCCACAAACCCGCACCCTTGCTCTTTGTGTTCCCCCACGAACCCGCACGGTTCCTCTTTGCGTTCCCCCACGAACCCGCACGGTTCCTCTCTGCGTTCCCCCATGAACCCGCACGGTTCCTCTCTGCGTTCCCCCACGAACCCGCATGGTTCCTCTTTGCGTTCCCCCACGAACCCGCACGGTTCCTCTTTGCGTTCCCCCACGAACCCGCATGGTTCCTCTTTGCGTTCCCCCACGAACCCGCACGGTTCCTCTTTGCGTTCCTCCACGAACCCGCACCCTTGCTCTTTGCGTTCCCCCACGAACCCGCACCCTTGGTCTTTGCGTTCCCCCACGAACCCGCACCCTTGCTCTTTGCGTTCCCCCACGAACCCGCACCCTTGCTCTTTGCGTTCCCCCACGAACCCGCACCCTTGCTCTTTGCGTTCCCCCACGAACCTGCACCCTTGCTCTTTGCGTTCCCCCACGAACCCGCACCCTTGCTCTTTGCGTTCCCCCACGAACCCGCACCCTTGCTCTTTGCGTTCCCCTACGAACCCGCACCCTTGCTCTTTGCGTTCCGCCACGAACTTGCACGGTTCCTCTTTGCGTTCCCCCAAGAACCCGCACCCTTGCTCTTTGCGTTCCCCCACGAACCCGCACGGTTCCTCTTTGCGTTCCCCCACGAACCCGCACCCTTGCTCTTTGCGTTCCCCCACGAACCCGCACCGTTCCTCTTTGCGTTCCCCCACGAACCCGCACCCTTGCTCTTTGCGTTCCCCCACGAACCCGCACGGTTCCTCTTTGCGTTCCCCCACGAACCCGCACGGTTCCTCTTTGCGTTCCCCCACGAACCTGCACGGTTCCTCTTTGCGTACCCCCACGAACCCGCACCCTTGCTCTTTGCGTTCCCCCACGAACCCGCACCCTTGCTCTTTGCGTTCCCCCACGAACCCGCACCGTTCCTTTTTGCGTTCCCCCACGAACCCGCACCCTTGCTCTTTGCGTTCCCCCACGAACCCGCACCGTTCCTCTTTGTGTTCCCCCACGAACCCGCACGGTTCCTCTTTGCGTTCCCCCACGAACCCGCTCCCTAGCTCTTTGCGTTCCCCCACGAACCTGCACCCTTGCTCTTTGCGTTCCCCCACGAACCCGTACCGTTGCTCTTTGCGTTCCCCCACAAACCCGCACCGTTCCTTTTTGCGTTCCCCCACGAACCCGCACCCTTGCTCTTTGCGTTCCCCCACGAACCCGCACCGTTCCTCTTTGTGTTCCCCCACGAACCCGCACGGTTCCTCTTTGCGTTCCCCCACGAACCCGCTCCCTAGCTCTTTGCGTTCCCCCACGAACCCGCACCCTTGCTCTTTGCGTTCCCCCACGAACCCGCAGCGTTCCTCTTTGCGTTCCCTTACGAACCCGCACCCTTGCTCTTTGCGTTTCCCCACGAACCCGCACGGTTCCTCTTTGCGTTCCCCCACGAACCCGCACGGTTCCTCTTTGCGTTCCCCCACGAACCCGCACGGTTCCTCTTTGCGTTCCCCCACGAACCCGCACGGTTCCTCTTTGCGTTCCCCCACGAACCCGCACCCTTGCTCTTTGCGTTCCCCCACGAACCCGCACCCTTGCTCTTTGCGTTCCCCCACGAACCCGCACGGTTCCTCTTTGCGTTCCCCCCCGAACCCGCACCCTTGCTCTTTGCGTTCCCCCACGAACCCGCACCCTTGCTCTTTGCGTTCCCCCACGAACCTGCACCGTTCCTCTTTGCGTTCCCCCACGAACCCGCACGGTACCTCTTTGCGTTCCCCCACGAACCCGCACGGTTCCTCTTTGCGTTCCCCCACAAACTCGCACGGTTCCTCTTTGCGTTCCCCCACGAACGCGCACAGTTCCTCTTTGCGTTCCCCCACGAACCCGCACCCTTGCTCTTTGCGTTCCCCCACGAACCCGCACCCTTGCTCTTTGCGTTCCCCCACGAACCCGCACCGTTGCTCTTTGCGTTCCCCCACGAACCCGCACCCTTGCTCTTTGCGTTCCCCCACGAACCCGCACCCTTGCTCTTTGCGTTCCCCCACGAACCCGCACCCTTGCTCTTTGCGTTCCCCCACGAACCCGCACCCTTGCTCTTTGCGTTCTCCCACGAACCCGCACGGTTCCTCTTTGCGTTCCCCCACGAACCCGCACGGTTCCTCTTTGCGTTCCCTCACGAACCCGCACGGTTCCTCTTTGCGTTCCCCCGCGAACCCGCACGGTTCCTCTTTGCGTTCCCCAGCGAGCCCGCACCCTTGGTCTTTGCGTTCCCCCACGAACCCGCACCGTTCCTCTTCGCGTTCCCCCACAAACCCACACCGTTCCTCTTTGCGTTCCCCCACGAACCGGCACCCTTGCTCTTTGCGTTCCCCCACGAACCCGCACGGTTCCTCTTTGCGTTCCCCCACGAACCCGCACCCTTGCTCTTTGCGTTCCCCCACAAAGCCACACCGTTTCTCTTTGCGTTCCCCCACAAACCCGCACGCTACCTCTTTGCGTTCCCCCACGAACCCGCACCCTTGCTCTTTGCGTTCCCCCACGAACCCGCACCCTTGCTCTTTGCGTTCCCCCACGAACCCGCACCCTTGCTCTTTGCGTTCCCCCACGAACCCGCACCCTTGCTCTTTGCGTTCCGCCACGAACCCGCACCGTTCCTCTTTGCGTTCCCCCACGAACCCGCACGGTTCCTCTTTGCGTTCTCCCACGAACCCGCACGGTTCCTCTTTGCGTTCTCCCACGAACCTGCACGGTTCCTCTTTGCGTTCCCCCACGAACCCGCACGGTTCCTCTTTGCGGTCCCCACGAACCCGCACGGTTCCTCTTTGCGTTCCCCTACGAACCCGCACGGTTCCTCTTTGCGTTCCCCCACGAACCCGCACCCTTGCTCTTTGCGTTCCCCCACGAACCCGCACCCTTGCTCTTTGCGTTCCCCCACGAACCCGCACCCTTGCTTTTTGCGTTCCCCCACGAACCCGCACCCTTGTTCTTTGCGTTCCCCCACGAACCCACACGGTTCCTCTTTGCGTTCCCCCACGAACCCGCACCCTTGCTCTTTGCGTTCCCCCACGAACCCGCACGGTTCCTCTTTGCGTTCCCCCATGTACCCACATGGTTCCTCTTAGCGTTCCCCCACAAACCCGCACCCTTGCTCTTTGCGTTCCCCCACGAACCCGCACCCTTGCTCTTTGCGTTCCCCCACGAACCCGCACCCTTGCTCTTTGCGTTCCCCCACGAACCCGCACCGTTCCTCTTTGCGTTCCCCCACGAACCCGCACGGTTCCTCTTTGCGTTCCCCCACGAACCCGCACGGTTCCTCTTTGCGTTCCCCCACGAACCCGCACGGTTCCTCTTTGCGTTCCCCCACGAACCCGCACGGTTCCTCTTTGCGTTTCCCCACGAACCTGCACCCTTGCTCTTTGCGTTCCCCCACGAACCCGCACGGATCCTCTTTGTGTTTCCCCACGAACCTGCACCGTTCCTCTTTGCGTTTCCCCACGAACGCGCACACTTTCTCTTTGCGTTCCCCCACGAACCCGCACCCTTGCTCTTTGCGTTCCCCCACGAACCCGCACGGTTCCTCTTTGCGTTCCCCCACGAACCCGCACCCTTGCTCTTTGCGTTCCCCCACAAACCTGCACCGTTCCTCTTTGCGTTCCACCACGAACCCGCACGGTTCCTCTTTGCGTTCCCCCACGAACCCGCACCCTTGCTCTTTGCGTTCCCCCACGAACCCGCACCCTTGCTCTTTTCTTTCCCCCACGAACCCGCACGGTTCCTCTTTGCGTTCCCCCACGAACCCGCACGCTTCCTCTTTGCGTTCCCCCACGAACCTGCACGGTTCCTCTTTGCGTTCCCCCACGAACCCGCATGGTTCCTCTTTGCGTTCCACCACGAACCCGCACGGTTCCTCTTTGCGTTCCGCCACGAACCCGCACCCTTGCTCTTTGCGTTCCCCCACGAACCCGCACCCTTGCTCTTTGCGTTCCCCCACGAACCCGCACCCTTGCTCTTTGCGTTCCCCCACGAACCCGCACGGTTCCTCTTTGCGTTCCCCCACGAACCCGCACGGTTCCTCTTTGCGTTCCCCCACGAACCCACACGGATCCTCTTTGCGTTCCCCAACAAACCCACACGGATCCTCTTTCCGTTCCCCCACGAACCCGCACGGTTCCTCTTTGCGTTCCCCCACGAACCCGCACGTTTCTACTTTGCGTTCCCCCACGAATCCGCACGGTTCCTCTTTGCGTTCCCCCACGAACCCGCACCCTTGCTCTTTGAGTTCCCCCACGAACCCGCACGGTTCCTCTTTGCGTTCCCCCACAAACCCGCACGGATCCTCTTTGCGTTCCCCCACGAACGCGCACGGTTCCTCTTTGCGTTCCACCACGAACACGCACCGTTCCTCTTTGCGTTCCCCCACGAACCCGCACCCTTGCTCTTTGCGTTCCCCCACGAACCCGCACGGTTCCTCTTTGCGTTCCCCCACGAACCCGCACGGTTCCTCTTTGCGTTCCCCCACGAACCCGCACGGTTCCTCTTTGCGTTCCCCCACGAACCCGCACGGTTCCTCTTTGCGTTCCCCCACGAACCCGCACGGTTCCTCTTTGCGTTCCCCCACGAACCCGCACGGTTCCTCTTTGCGTTCCCCCACGAACCCGCACGGTTCCTCTTTGCGTTCCCCCACGAACCCGCACGGTTCCTCTCTGCGTTCCCCCACGAACCCGCACGGTTCCTCTTTGCGTTCCCCCACGAACCCGCACCCTTGCTCTTTGCGTTCCCCCACGAACCCGCACCCTTGCTCTTTGCGTTCCCCCACGAACCCGCACCCTTGCTCTTTGCGTTCCGCCACGAACCCGCACCCTTGCTCTTTGCGTTCCCCCACGAACCCGCACCCTTGCTCTTTGCGTTCCCCCACGAACCCGCACCCTTGCTCTTTGCGTTCCCCCACGAACCCGCACCGTTCCTCTTTGGGTTCCCCCACGAACCCGCACGGTTCCTCTTTGCGTTCTCCCACGAACCTGCACGGTTCCTCTTTGCGTTCTCCCACGAACCTGCACGGTTCCTCTTTGCGTTCCCCCACGAACCCGCACGGTTCCTCTTTGCGTTCCCCCACGAACCCGCATGGTTCCTCTTTGCGTTCCCCCACGAACCCGCACCCTTGCTCTTTGCGTTCCCCCACGAACCCGCACCCTTGCTCTTTGCGTTCCCCCACGAACCCGCACCCTTTCTTTTTGCATTCCCCCACGAACCCGCACCCTTGCTCTTTGCGTTCCCCCACGAACCCGCACGGTTCCTCTTCGCGTTCCCCCACGAACCCGCACCCTTGCTCTTTGCGTTCCCCCACGAACCCGCACCCTTGCTCTTTGCGTTCCCCCACGAACCCGCACCGTTCCTCTTTGCGTTCCCCCACGAACCCGCACCCTTGCTCTTTGCGTTCCTCCACGAACCCGCACGGTTTCTCTTTGCGTTCCCCCACGAACCCGCACCCTTGTTCTTTGCGTTCCCTCGCGAACACGCACCGTTCCTCTTTGCGTTCCCCCGCGAACCCGCACCGTTCCTCTTTGCGTTCCCCCACGAACCCGCACCCTTGCTCTTTGCGTTCCCCCACGAACCCGCACGGTTCCTCTTTGCGTTCCCCCACGAACCCACATGGTTCCTCTTAGCGTTCCCCCACAAACCTGCACCCTTGCTCTTTGCGTTCCCCCACGAACCCGCACCCTTGCTCTTTGCGTTCCCCCACGAACCCGCACCCTTGCTCTTTGCGTTCCCCCACGAACCCGCACCGTTCCTCTTTGCGTTCCCCCACGAACCCGCACGGTTCCTCTTTGCGTTCCCCCACGAACCCGCATGGTTCCTCTTTGCGTTCCCCCACGAACCCGCACGGTTCCTCTTTGCGTTTCCCCACGAACCCGCACCCTTGCTCTTTGCGTTCCCCCACGAACCCGCATGGATCCTCTTTGTGTTTCCCCACAAACCTGCACCGTTCCTCTTTGCGTTTCCCCACGAACCCGCACCGTTCCTCTTTGCGTTCCCCCACGAACCCGCACCCTTGCTCTTTGCGTTCCCCCACGAACCCGCACGGTTCCTCTTTGCGTTCCCCCACGAACCCGCACGGTTCCTCTTTGCGTTCCCCCACGAACCCGCACCCTTGCTCTTTGCGTTCCCCCACGAACCCGCACCCTTGCTCTTTGCGTTCCCCCACGAACCCGCACCGTTCCTCTTTGCGTTCCCCCACAAACTTGCACCGTTCCTCTTTGCGTTCCCCCACGAACCCGCACGGTTCCTCTTTGCGTTCCCCCACGTACCCGCACGGTTCCTCTTTGCGTTCCCCCACGAACCCGCACGGTTCCTCTTTGCGTTCCCCTACGAACCCGCACGGTTCCTCTTTCCGTTCCCCCACGAACCCGCACCCTTGCTCTTTGCGTTCCCCCACGAACCCGCACGGTTCCTCTTTGCGTTCCCCCACGAACCCGCACCCTTGCTCTTTGCGTTCCCCCACGAACCCGCACGGTTCCTCTTTGCGTTCCCCCACGAACCCGCACGGTTCCTCTTTGCGTTCCCCCACGAACCCGCACGGTTCCTCTTTGCGTTCCCCCACGAACCCGCACCCTTGCTCTTTGCGTTCCCCCACGAACCCGCACCCTTGCTCTTTGCATTCCCCCACGAACCCGCACCCTTGCTCTTTGCGTTCCCCCACGAAGCCGCACCCTTGCTCTTTCCGTTCCCCCACGAACCCGCACGGTTCCTCTTTGCGTTCCCCCATGAACCCGCACCCTTGCTCTTTGCGTTCCCCCACGAACCCGCACCCTTGCTCTTTGCGTTCCCCACGAACCCGCACCCTTGCTCTTTGCGTTCCCCCACGAACCCGCACCCTTGCTCTTTGCGTTCCCCCACGAACCCGCACCCTTGCTCTTTGCTTTCCCCCACGAACCCGCACGGTTCCTCTTTGCGTTCCCCCACGAACCCGCACGCTTCCTCTTTGCGTTCCCCCACGAACCCGCACGGTTCCTCTTTGCGTTCCACCACGAACTCGCACGGTTCCTCTTTGCGTTCCACCACGAACCCGCACGGTTCCTCTTTGCGTTCCCCCACGAACCCGCACCCTTGCTCTTTGCGTTCCCCCACGAACCCGCACCCTTGCTCTTTGCTTTCCCCCACGAACCCGCACGGTTCCTCTTTGCGTTCCCCCACGAACCCGCACGCTTCCTCTTTGCGTTCCCCCACGAACCTGCACGGTTCCTCTTTGCGTTCCCCCACGAACCCGCACGGTTCCTCTTTGCGTTCCCCCACGAACCCGCACGGTTCCTCTTTGCGTTCCCCCACGAACCCGCACCCTTGCTCTTTGCGTTCCCCCACGAACCCGCACCCTTGCTCTTTGCGTTCCCCCACGAACCCGCACGGTTCCTCTTTGCGTTCCCCCACGAACCCGCACGGTTCCTCTTTGCGTTCCCCCACGAACCCGCACGGTTCCTCTTTGCGTTCCCCCACGAACCCACACGGATCCTCTTTGCGTTCCCCAACAAACCCACACGGATCCTATTTGCGTTCCCCCACGAACCCGCACCGTTCCTCTTTGCGTTCCCCCACGAACCCGCACCCTTGCTCTTTGCGTTCTCCCACGAACCCGCACCCTTGCTCTTTGCGTTCCCCCACGAACCCGCACCCTTGCTCTTTGCGTTCCCCCACGAACCCGCACCCTTGCTCTTTGCGTTCCCCCACGAACCCGCACGGTTCCTCTTTGCGTTCCCCCACGAACCCGCACGGTTCCTCTTTGCGTTCCCCCACAAACCCGCACCCTTGCTCTTTGTGTTCCACCACGAACCCGCACGGTTCCTCTTTGCGTTCCCCCACGAACCCGCACGGTTCCTCTCTGCGTTCCCCCACGAACCCGCACGGTTCCTCTCTGCGTTCCCCCACGAACCCGCACGGTTCCTCTTTGCGTTCCCCCACGAACCCGCATGGTTCCTCTTTGCGTTCCCCCACGAACCCGCACCCTTGCTCTTTGCGTTCCCCCACGAACCCGGACCCTTGCTCTTTGCGTTCCCCCACGAACCCGCACCCTTGCTCTTTGCGTTCCCCCACGAACCCGCACCCTTGCTCTTTGCGTTCCCCCACGAACCCGCACCCTTGCTCTTTGCGTTCCCCCACGAACCCGCACCCTTGCTCTTTGCGTTCCCCCACGAACCCGCACCCTTGCTCTTTGCGTTCCCCCACGAACCCGCACGGTTCCTCTTTGCGTTCCTCCACGAACCCGCACCCTTGCTCTTTGCGTTCCCCCACGAACCCGCACCGTTGCTCTTTGCGTTCCCCCACGAACCCGCACCCTTGCTCTTTGCGTTACCCCACGAACCCGCACCCTTGCTCTTTGCGTTCCCCCACGAACCCGCACCCTTGCTCTTTGCGTTCCCCCACGAACCCGCACCCTTGCTCTTTGCGTTCCCCCACGAACCCGCACCCTTGCTCTTTGCGTTCCCCCACGAACCCGCACCCTTGCTCGTTGCGTTCCCCCACGAACCCGCACGGTTCCTCTTTGCATTCCCCCACGAACCCGCACCCTTGCTCTTTGCGTTCCCCCACGAACCCGCACGGTTCCTCTTTGCGTTCCCCCACGAACCCGCACGGTTCCTCTTTGCGTTCCCCCACGAACCCGCACGGTTCCTCTTTGCGTTCCCCCACGAACCCGCACGGTTCCTCTTTGCGTTCCCCCACGAACCCGCACGGTTCCTCTTTGCGTTCCCCCACGAACCCGCACGGTTCTACTTTGCGTTCCCCCACGAACCCGCACGGTTCCTCTTTGCGTTCCCCCACGAACCCGCACCCTTGCTCTTTGAGTTCCCCCACGAACCCGCACGATTCCTCTTTGCGTTCCCCCACAAACCCGCACGGATCCTCTTTGCGTTCCCCTACGAACGCGCACGGTTCCTCTTTGCGTTCCACCACGAACACGCACCGTTCCTCTTTGCGTTCCCCCACGAACCCGCACCCTTGCTCTTTGCATTCCCCCACGAACCCGCACGGTTCCTCTTTTCGTTCCCCCACGAACCCGCACGGTTCCTCTTTGCGTTCCCCCACGAACCCGCACGGTTCCTCTTTGCGTTCCCCCACGAACCCGCACCCTTGCTCTTTGCGTTCCCCCACAAACCCACACCGTTCCTCTTTGAGTTCCCCCACAAACCAGCACCCTTGCTCTTTGCGTTCCCCCATGAATCCGCGCGGTTCCTCTTTGCGTTTCCCCACGAACCCGCACCCTTGCTCTTTGCGTTCCCCCACGAACCCGCATGGTTCCTCTTTGCGTTCCCCCACGAACCCGCACCGTTCCTCTTTGCGTTCCCCCACGAACCCGCACCGTTCCTCTTTGCGTTCCCCCACGAACCCGCACCCTTGCTCTTTGCGTTCCCCCACGAACCCGCACCCTTGCTCTTTGCGTTCCCCCACGAACCCGCACCCTTGCTCTTTGCGTTCCCCCACGAACCCGCACCCTTGCTCTTTGCGTTCCCCCACGAACTCGCACCCTTGCTCTTTGCGTTCCCCCACGAACCCGCACCCTTGCTCTTTGCATTCCCCCACGAACCCGCACCGTTCCTTTTTGCGTTCCCCCACGAACCCGCACCCTTGCTCTTTGCGTTCCCCCACGAACCCGCACCGTTCCTCTTTGCGTTCCCCCACGAACCCGCACCCTTGCTCTTTGCGTTCCCCCACGAACCCGCTCCCTCGCTCTTTGCGTTCCCCCATGAACCTGCACCCTTGCTCTTTGCGTTCCCCCACGAACCCGTACCGTTGCTCTTTGCGTTCCCCCACGAACCCGCACCGTTCCTCTTTGCGTTCCCCCACGAACCCGCACCGTTCCTCTTTGCGTTCCCCCACGAACCCGCACGGTTCCTCTTTGCGTTCCCCCACGAACCCGCACGGTTCCTCTTTGCGTTCCCCCTCTAACCCGCACGGTTCCTCTTTGCGTTCCCCCACGAACCCGCACGGTTCCTCTTTGCGTTCCCCCACGAACCCGCACCGTTCCTCTTTGCGTTCCCCCACGAACCCGCACGGTTCCTCTTTGCGTTCCCCCACGAACCCGCACTGTTCCTCTTTGCGTTCCCCCACGAACCTGCACGGTTCCTCTTTGCGTTCCCCCACGAACGCGCACGGTTCCTCTTTGCGTTCCCCCACAAACCCGCACCCTTGCTCTTTGCGTTTCCCCACGAACCCGCACCGTTCCTCTTTGCGTTCCCCCACGAACCCGCACCCTTGCTCTTTGCGTTTCCCCACGAACCCGCACCCTTGCTCTTTGCGTTTCCCCACGAACCCGCACGGTTCCTCTTTGCGTTCCCCCACGAACCCGCACGGTTCCTCTTTGCGTTCCCCCACGAACCCGCACGGTTCCTCTTTGCGTTCCCCCACGAACCCGCACCCTTGCTCTTTGCGTTCCCCCACGAACCCGCACGGTTCCTCTTTGCGTTCCCCCCCGAACCCGCACCCTTGCTCTTTGCGTTCCCCCACGAACCCGCACCCTTGCTCTTTGCGTTCCCCCACGAACTCGCACCCTTGCTCTTTGCATTCCCCCACGAACCCGCACTGTACCTCTTTGCGTTCCCCCACGAACCCGCACGGTTCCTCTTTGCGTTCCCCCACAAACTCGCACGGTTCCTCTTTGCGTTCCCCCACGAACGCGCACAGTTCCTCTTTGCGTTCCCCCACGAACCCGCACCGTTCCTCTTTGCATTCCCCCACGAACCCGCACCCTTGCTCTTTGCGTTCCCCCATGAACTCGCACCCTTGCTCTTTGCGTTCCCCCACGAACCCGCACCGTTCCTCTTTGCGTTCCCCCACGAACCCGCACCCTTGCTCTTTGCGTTCCCCCACGAACCCGCACGGTTCCTCTTTGCGTTCCCCCACGAACCCGCACGGTTCCTCTTTGCGTTCCCCCACGAACCCGCACGGTTCCTCTTTGCGTTCCCCCACGAACCCGCACGGTTCCTCTTTGCGTTCCCCCACGAACCCGCACGGTTCCTCTTTGCGTTCCCCCACGAACCCGCACGGTTCCTCTTTGCGTTCCCCCACGAACCCGCACGGTTCCTCTTTGCGTTCCCCCACGAACCCGCACGGTTCCTCTCTGCGTTCCCCCACGAACCCGCACGGTTCCTCTTTGCGTTCCCCCACGAACCCGCACCCTTGCTCTTTGCGTTCCCCCACGAACCCGCACCCTTGCTCTTTGCGTTCCCCCACGAACCCGCACCCTTGCTCTTTGCGTTCCGCCACGAACCCGCACCCTTGCTCTTTGCGTTCCCCCACGAACCCGCACCCTTGCTCTTTGCGTTCCCCCACGAACCCGCACCCTTGCTCTTTGCGTTCCCCCACGAACCCGCACCGTTCCTCTTTGGGTTCCCCCACGAACCCGCACGGTTCCTCTTTGCGTTCTCCCACGAACCTGCACGGTTCCTCTTTGCGTTCTCCCACGAACCTGCACGGTTCCTCTTTGCGTTCCCCCACGAACCCGCACGGTTCCTCTTTGCGTTCCCCCACGAACCCGCATGGTTCCTCTTTGCGTTCCCCCACGAACCCGCACCCTTGCTCTTTGCGTTCCCCCACGAACCCGCACCCTTGCTCTTTGCGTTCCCCCACGAACCCGCACCCTTGCTTTTTGCATTCCCCCACGAACCCGCACCCTTGCTCTTTGCGTTCCCCCACGAACCCGCACGGTTCCTCTTCGCGTTCCCCCACGAACCCGCACCCTTGCTCTTTGCGTTCCCCCACGAACCCGCACCCTTGCTCTTTGCGTTCCCCCACGAACCCGCACCGTTCCTCTTTGCGTTCCCCCACGAACCCGCACCCTTGCTCTTTGCGTTCCTCCACGAACCCGCACGGTTTCTCTTTGCGTTCCCCCACGAACCCGCACCCTTGTTCTTTGCGTTCCCTCGCGAACACGCACCGTTCCTCTTTGCGTTCCCCCGCGAACCCGCACCGTTCCTCTTTGCGTTCCCCCACGAACCCGCACCCTTGCTCTTTGCGTTCCCCCACGAACCCGCACGGTTCCTCTTTGCGTTCCCCCACGAACCCACATGGTTCCTCTTAGCGTTCCCCCACAAACCTGCACCCTTGCTCTTTGCGTTCCCCCACGAACCCGCACCCTTGCTCTTTGCGTTCCCCCACGAACCCGCACCCTTGCTCTTTGCGTTCCCCCACGAACCCGCACCGTTCCTCTTTGCGTTCCCCCACGAACCCGCACGGTTCCTCTTTGCGTTCCCCCACGAACCCGCATGGTTCCTCTTTGCGTTCCCCCACGAACCCGCACGGTTCCTCTTTGCGTTTCCCCACGAACCCGCACCCTTGCTCTTTGCGTTCCCCCACGAACCCGCATGGATCCTCTTTGTGTTTCCCCACAAACCTGCACCGTTCCTCTTTGCGTTTCCCCACGAACCCGCACCGTTCCTCTTTGCGTTCCCCCACGAACCCGCACCCTTGCTCTTTGCGTTCCCCCACGAACCCGCACGGTTCCTCTTTGCGTTCCCCCACGAACCCGCACGGTTCCTCTTTGCGTTCCCCCACGAACCCGCACCCTTGCTCTTTGCGTTCCCCCACGAACCCGCACCCTTGCTCTTTGCGTTCCCCCACGAACCCGCACCGTTCCTCTTTGCGTTCCCCCACAAACTTGCACCGTTCCTCTTTGCGTTCCCCCACGAACCCGCACGGTTCCTCTTTGCGTTCCCCCACGTACCCGCACGGTTCCTCTTTGCGTTCCCCCACGAACCCGCACGGTTCCTCTTTGCGTTCCCCTACGAACCCGCACGGTTCCTCTTTCCGTTCCCCCACGAACCCGCACGGTTCCTCTTTGCGTTCCCCCACGAACCCGCACGGTTCCTCTTTGCGTTCCCCCACGAACCCGCACCCTTGCTCTTTGCGTTCCCCCACGAACCCGCACGGTTCCTCTTTGCGTTCCCCCACGAACCCGCACGGTTCCTCTTTGCGTTCCCCCACGAACCCGCACGGTTCCTCTTTGCGTTCCCCCACGAACCCGCACCCTTGCTCTTTGCGTTCCCCCACGAACCCGCACCCTTGCTCTTTGCATTCCCCCACGAACCCGCACCCTTGCTCTTTGCGTTCCCCCACGAAGCCGCACCCTTGCTCTTTCCGTTCCCCCACGAACCCGCACGGTTCCTCTTTGCGTTCCCCCACGAACCCGCACGCTTCCTCTTTGCGTTCCCCCACGAACCTGCACGGTTCCTCTTTGCGTTCCCCCACGAACCCGCACGCTTCCTCTTTGCGTTCCCCCACGAACCCGCACGGTTCCTCTTTGCGTTCCCCCACGAACCCGCACGGTTCCTCTTTGCGTTCCCCCACGAACCCGCACCCTTGCTCTTTGCGTTCCCCCACGAACCCGCACGGTTCCTCTTTGCGTTCCCCCACGAACCCGCACGGTTCCTCTTTGCGTTCCCCCACGAACCCGCACGGTTCCTCTTTGCGTTCCCCCACGAACCCACACGGATCCTCTTTGCGTTCCCCAACAAACCCACACGGATCCTCTTTGCGTTCCCCCACGAACCCGCACCGTTCCTCTTTGCGTTCCCCCACGAACCCGCACCCTTGCTCTTTGCGTTCTCCCACGAACCCGCACCCTTGCTCTTTGCGTTCCCCCACGAACCCGCACCCTTGCTCTTTGCGTTCCCCCACGAACCCGCACCCTTGCTCTTTGCGTTCCCCCACGAACCCGCACGGTTCCTCTTTGCGTTCCCCCACGAACCCGCACGGTTCCTCTTTGCGTTCCCCCACAAACCCGCACCCTTGCTCTTTGTGTTCCACCACGAACCCGCACGGTTCCTCTTTGCGTTCCCCCACGAACCCGCACGGTTCCTCTCTGCGTTCCCCCACGAACCCGCACGGTTCCTCTCTGCGTTCCCCCACGAACCCGCACGGTTCCTCTTTGCGTTCCCCCACGAACCCGCACGGTTCCTCTTTTCGTTCCCCCACGAACCCGCATGGTTCCTCTTTGCGTTCCCCAACGAACCCGCACGGTTCCTCTTTGCGTTCCCCCACGAACCCGGACCCTTGCTCTTTGCGTTCCCCCACGAACCCGCACCCTTGCTCTTTGCGTTCCCCCACGAACCCGCACCCTTGCTCTTTGCGTTCCCCCACGAACCCGCACCCTTGCTCTTTGCGTTCCCCCACGAACCCGCACCCTTGCTCTTTGCGTTCCCCCACGAACCCGCACCCTTGCTCTTTGCGTTCCCCCACGAACCCGCACGGTTCCTCTTTGCGTTCCTCCACGAACCCGCACCCTTGCTCTTTGCGTTCCCCCACGAACCCGCACCGTTGCTCTTTGCGTTCCCCCACGAACCCGCACCCTTGCTCTTTGCGTTACCCCACGAACCCGCACCCTTGCTCTTTGCGTTCCCCCACGAACCCGCACCCTTGCTCTTTGCGTTCCCCCACGAACCCGCACCCTTGCTCTTTGCGTTCCCCCACGAACCCGCACCCTTGCTCTTTGCGTTCCCCCACGAACCCGCACCCTTGCTCGTTGCGTTCCCCCACGAACCCGCACGGTTCCTCTTTGCATTCCCGCACGAACCCGCACCCTTGCTCTTTGCGTTCCCCCACGAAACCGCACCCTTGCTCTTTGCGTTCCCCCACGAACCCGCACGGTTCCTCTTTGCGTTCCCCCACGAACCCGCACGGTTCCTCTTTGCGTTCCCCCACGAACCCGCACGGTTCCTCTTTGCGTTCCCCCACGAACCCGCACGGTTCCTCTTTGCGTTCCCCCACGAACCCGCACGGTTCTACTTTGCGTTCCCCCACGAACCCGCACGGTTCCTCTTTGCGTTCCCCCACGAACCCGCACCCTTGCTCTTTGAGTTCCCCCACGAACCCGCACGGTTCCTCTTTGCGTTCCCCCACAAACCCGCACGGATCCTCTTTGCGTTCCCCCACGAACGCGCACCGTTCCTCTTTGCGTTCCCCCACGAACCCGCACCCTTGCTCTTTGCGTTCCCCCACGAACCCGCACCCTTGCTCTTTGCGTTCCCCCACGAACCCGCACGGTTCCTCTTTTCGTTCCCCCACGAACCCGCACGGTTCCTCTTTGCGTTCCCCCACGAACCCGCACGGTTCCTCTTTGCGTTCCCCCACGAACCCGCACCCTTGCTCTTTGCGTTCCCCCACAAACCCACACCGTTCCTCTTTGAGTTCCCCCACAAACCAGCACCCTTGCTCTTTGCGTTCCCCCATGAATCCGCGCGGTTCCTCTTTGCGTTCCCCCACGAACCCGCACGGTTCCTCTTTGCGTTCCCCCACGAACCCGCATGGTTCCTCTTTGCGTTCCCCCACGAACCCGCACCGTTCCTCTTTGCGTTCCCCCACGAACCCGCACCGTTCCTCTTTGCGTTCCCCCACGAACCCGCACCCTTGCTCTTTGCGTTCCCCCACGAACCCGCACCCTTGCTCTTTGCGTTCCCCCACGAACCCGCACCCTTGCTCTTTGCGTTCCCCCACGAACCCGCACCCTTGCTCTTTGCGTTCCCCCACGAACTCGCACCCTTGCTCTTTGCGTTCCCCCACGAACCCGCACCCTTGCTCTTTGCATTCCCCCACGAACCCGCACCGTTCCTTTTTGCGTTCCCCCACGAACCCGCACCCTTGCTCTTTGCGTTCCCCCACGAACCCGCACCGTTCCTCTTTGCGTTCCCCCACGAACCCGCACCCTTGCTCTTTGCGTTCCCCCACGAACCCGCTCCCTCGCTCTTTGCGTTCCCCCATGAACCTGCACCCTTGCTCTTTGCGTTCCCCCACGAACCCGTACCGTTGCTCTTTGCGTTCCCCCACGAACCCGCACCGTTCCTCTTTGCGTTCCCCCACGAACCCGCACCGTTCCTCTTTGCGTTCCCCCACGAACCCGCACGGTTCCTCTTTGCGTTCCCCCACGAACCCGCACGGTTCCTCTTTGCGTTCCCCCTCTAACCCGCACGGTTCCTCTTTGCGTTCCCCCACGAACCCGCACGGTTCCTCTTTGCGTTCCCCCACGAACCCGCACCGTTCCTCTTTGCGTTCCCCCACGAACCCGCACGGTTCCTCTTTGCGTTCCCCCACGAACCCGCACTGTTCCTCTTTGCGTTCCCCCACGAACCTGCACGGTTCCTCTTTGCGTTCCCCCACGAACGCGCACGGTTCCTCTTTGCGTTCCCCCACAAACCCGCACCCTTGCTCTTTGCGTTTCCCCACGAACCCACACCGTTCCTCTTTGCGTTCCCCCACGAACCCGCACCCTTGCTCTTTGCGTTTCCCCACGAACCCGCACGGTTCCTCTTTGCGTTCCCCCACGAACCCGCACGGTTCCTCTTTGCGTTCCCCCACGAACCCGCACGGTTCCTCTTTGCGTTCCCCCACGAACCCGCACGGTTCCTCTTTGCGTTCCGCCACGAACCCGCACCCTTGCTCTTTGCGTTCCCCCACGAACCCGCACCCTTGCTCTTTGCGTTCCCCCACGAACCCGCACGGTTCCTCTTTGCGTTCCCCCCCGAACCCGCACCCTTGCTCTTTGCGTTCCCCCACGAACCCGCACCCTTGCTCTTTGCGTTCCCCCACGAACCTGCACCGTTCCTCTTTGCGTTCCCCCACGAACCCGCACTGTACCTCTTTGCGTTCCCCCACGAACCCGCACGGTTCCTCTTTGCGTTCCCCCACAAACTCGCACGGTTCCTCTTTGCGTTCCCCCACGAACGCGCACGGTTCCTCTTTGCGTTCCCCCACGAACCCGCACCGTTCCTCTTTGCATTCCCCCACGAACCCGCACCCTTGCTCTTTGCGTTCCCCCATGAACTCGCACCCTTGCTCTTTGCGTTCCCCCACGAACCCGCACCGTTCCTCTTTGCGTTCCCCCACGAACCCGCACCCTTGCTCTTTGCGTTCCCCCACGAACCCGCACGGTTCCTCTTTGCGTTCCCCCACGAACCCGCACGGTTCCTCTTTGCGTTCCCCCACGAACCCGCACGGTTCCTCTTTGCGTTCCCCCACGAACCCGCACGGTTCCTCTTTGCGTTCCCCCACGAACCCGCACGGTTCCTCTTTGCGTTCCCCCACGAACCCGCACGGTTCCTCTTTGCGTTCCCCCACGAACCCGCACGGTTCCTCTTTGCGTTCCCCCACGAACCCGCACGGTTCCTCTCTGCGTTCCCCCACGAACCCGCACGGTTCCTCTTTGCGTTCCCCCACGAACCCGCACCCTTGCTCTTTGCGTTCCCCCACGAACCCGCACCCTTGCTCTTTGCGTTCCGCCACGAACCCGCACCCTTGCTCTTTGCGTTCCCCCACGAACCCGCACCCTTGCTCTTTGCATTCCCCCACGAACCCGCACCGTTCCTTTTTGCGTTCCCCCACGAACCCGCACCCTTGCTCTTTGCATTCCCCCACGAACCCGCACCGTTCCTCTTTGCGTTCCCCCACGAACCCGCACCCTTGCTCTTTGCGTTCCCCCACGAACCCGCTCCCTCGCTCTTTGCGTTCCCCCATGAACCTGCACCCTTGCTCTTTGCGTTCCCCCACGAACCCGTACCGTTGCTCTTTGCGTTCCCCCACGAACCCGCACCGTTCCTCTTTGCGTTCCCCCACGAACCCGCACCGTTCCTCTTTGCGTTCCCCCACGAACCCGCACGGTTCCTCTTTGCGTTCCCCCACGAACCCGCACGGTTCCTCTTTGCGTTCCCCCTCTAACCCGCACGGTTCCTCTTTGCGTTCCCCCACGAACCCGCACGGTTCCTCTTTGCGTTCCCCCACGAACCCGCACCGTTCCTCTTTGCGTTCCCCCACGAACCCGCACGGTTCCTCTTTGCGTTCCCCCACGAACCCGCACTGTTCCTCTTTGCGTTCCCCCACGAAACTGCACGGTTCCTCTTTGCGTTCCCCCACGAACGCGCACGGTTCCTCTTTGCGTTCCCCCAGAAACCCGCACCCTTGCTCTTTGCGTTTCCCCACGAACCCGCACCGTTCCTCTTTGCGTTCCCCCACGAACCCGCACCCTTGCTCTTTGCGTTTCCCCACGAACCCGCACGGTTCCTCTTTGCGTTCCCCCACGAACCCGCACGGTTCCTCTTTGCGTTCCCCCTCGAACCCGCACGGTTCCTCTTTGCGTTCCCCCACGAACCCGCACCCTTGCTCTTTGCGTTCCCCCACGAACCCGCACGGTTCCTCTTTGCGTTCCCCCACGAACCCGCACGGTTCCTCTTTGCGTTCCCCCCCGAACCCGCACCCTTGCTCTTTGCGTTCCCCCACGAACCCGCACCCTTGCTCTTTGCGTTCCCCCACGAACCTGCACCGTTCCTCTTTGCGTTCCCCCACGAACCCGCACTGTACCTCTTTGCGTTCCCCCACGAACCCGCACGGTTCCTCTTTGCGTTCCCCCACAAACTCGCACGGTTCCTCTTTGCGTTCCCCCACGAACGCGCACAGTTCCTCTTTGCGTTCCCCCACGAACCCGCACCGTTCCTCTTTGCATTCCCCCACGAACCCGCACCCTTGCTCTTTGCGTTCCCCCATGAACTCGCACCCTTGCTCTTTGCGTTCCCCCACGAACCCGCACCGTTCCTCTTTGCGTTCCCCCACGAACCCGCACCCTTGCTCTTTGCGTTCCCCCACGAACCCGCACGGTTCCTCTTTGCGTTCCCCCACGAACCCGCACGGTTCCTCTTTGCGTTCCCCCACGAACCCGCACGGTTCCTCTTTGCGTTCCCCCACGAACCCGCACGGTTCCTCTTTGCGTTCCCCCACGAACCCGCACGGTTCCTCTTTGCGTTCCCCCACGAACCCGCACGGTTCCTCTTTGCGTTCCCCCACGAACCCGCACGGTTCCTCTTTGCGTTCCCCCACGAACCCGCACGGTTCCTCTCTGCGTTCCCCCACGAACCCGCACGGTTCCTCTTTGCGTTCCCCCACGAACCCGCACCCTTGCTCTTTGCGTTCCCCCACGAACCCGCACCCTTGCTCTTTGCGTTCCCCCACGAACCCGCACCCTTGCTCTTTGCGTTCCGCCACGAACCCGCACCCTTGCTCTTTGCGTTCCCCCACGAACCCGCACGGTTCCTCTTTGCGTTCCCCCACGAACCCGCACCCTTGCTCTTTGCGTTCCCCCACGAACCCGCACCGTTCCTCTTTGGGTTCCCCCACGAACCCGCACGGTTCCTCTTTGCGTTCTCCCACGAACCTGCACGGTTCCTCTTTGCGTTCTCCCACGAACCTGCACGGTTCCTCTTTGCGTTCCCCCACGAACCCGCACGGTTCCTCTTTGCGTTCCCCCACGAACCCGCATGGTTCCTCTTTGCGTTCCCCCACGAACCCGCACCCTTGCTCTTTGCGTTCCCCCACGAACCCGCACCCTTGCTCTTTGCGTTCCCCCACGAACCCGCACCCTTGCTTTTTGCATTCCCCCACGAACCCGCACCCTTGCTCTTTGCGTTCCCCCACGAACCCGCACGGTTCCTCTTCGCGTTCCCCCACGAACCCGCACCCTTGCTCTTTGCGTTCCCCCACGAACCCGCACCCTTGCTCTTTGCGTTCCCCCACGAACCCGCACCGTTCCTCTTTGCGTTCCCCCACGAACCCGCACCCTTGCTCTTTGCGTTCCTCCACGAACCCGCACGGTTTCTCTTTGCGTTCCCCCACGAACCCGCACCCTTGTTCTTTGCGTTCCCTCGCGAACACGCACCGTTCCTCTTTGCGTTCCCCCGCGAACCCGCACCGTTCCTCTTTGCGTTCCCCCGCGAACCCGCACCCTTGCTCTTTGCGTTCCCCCACGAACCCGCACGGTTCCTCTTTGCGTTCCCCCACGAACCCACATGGTTCCTCTTAGCGTTCCCCCACAAACCTGCACCCTTGCTCTTTGCGTTCCCCCACGAACCCGCACGGTTCCTCTTTGCGTTCCCCCACGAACCCGCACCCTTGCTCTTTGCGTTCCCCCACGAACCAGCACGGTTCCTCTTTGCGTTCCCCCACGAACCCGCACGGTTCCTCTTTGCGTTCCCCCACGAACCCGCATGGTTCCTCTTTGCGTTCCCCCACGAACCCGCACGGTTCCTCTTTGCGTTCCCCCACGAACCCGCACGGTTCCTCTTTGCGTTCCCCCACGAACCCGCACGGTTCCTCTTTGCGTTCCCCCACGAACCCGCACACTTGCTCTTTGCGTTCCCCCACGAACCCGCACACTTGCTCTTTGCGTTCCCCCACGAACCCGCACCGTTCCTTTTTGCGTTCCCCCACGAACCCGCACCCTTGCTCTTTGCGTTCCCCCACGAACCCGCACGGTTCCTCTTTGCGTTCCCCCACGAACCCGCATCCTTGCTCTTTGCGTTCCCCCACGAACCCGCACGGTTCCTCTTTGCGTTCCCCCACGAACCCGCACCCTTGCTCTTTGCGTTCCCCCACGAACCCGCACGGTTCCTCTTTGCGTTCCCCCACGAACCCGCACCGTTCCTTTTTGCGTTCCCCCACGAACCCGCACCCTTGCTCTTTGCGTTCCCCCACGAACCCGCACGGTTCCTCTTTGCGTTCCCCCACGAACCCGCACCCTTGCTCTTTGCGTTCCCCCACGAACCCGCACCCTTGCTCTTTGCGTTCCCCCACGAACCCGCACGGTTCCTCTTTGCGTTCCCCCACGAACCCGCACCCTTGCTCTTTGCGTTCCCCCACGAACCCGCACCGTTCCTCTTTGCGTTCCCCCACGAACCCGCACCCTTGCTCTTTGCGTTCCCCCACGAACCCGCACGGTTCCTCTTTGCGTTCCCCCACGAACCCGCACGGTTCCTCTTTGCGTTCCCCCACGAACCCGCACCCTTGCTCTTTGAGTTCCCCCACGAACCCGCACGGATCCTCTTTGCGTTCCCCCACAAACCCGCACGGATCCTCTTTGCGTTCCCCCACGAACGCGCACGGTTCCTCTTTGCGTTCCCCCACGAACACGCACCGTTCCTCTTTGCGTTCCCCCACGAACCCGCACCCTTGCTCTTTGCGTTCCCCCACGAACACGCACCGTTCCTCTTTGCGTTCCCCCACGAACCCGCACCCTTGCTCTTTGCGTTCCCCCACGAACCCGCACGGTTCCTCTTTGCGTTCCCCCACGAACCCGCACGGTTCCTCTTTGCGTTCCCCCACGAACCCGCACGGTTCCTCTTTGCGTTCCCCCACGAACCCGCACCCTTGCTCTTTGCGTTCCCCCACGAACCCGCACCCTTGCTCTTTGCGTTCCCCCACGAACCCGCACCCTTGCTCTTTGCGTTCCCCCACGAACCCGCACCCTTGCTCTTTGCGTTCCCCCACGAACCCGCACGGTTCCTCTTTGCGTTCCCCCACGAACCCGCACGGTTCCTCTTTGCGTTCCCCCACGAACCCGCGCGGTTCCTCTTTGCGTTCCCCCACGAACCCGCACGGTTCCTCTTTGCGTTCCCCCGCGAACCCGCACCCTTGCTCTTTGCGTTCCCCCATGAACCCGCACGGTTCCTCTTTGCGTTCCCCCACAAACCCACACCGTTCCTCTTTGAGTTCCCCCACAAACCAGCACCCTTGCTCTTTGCGTTCCCCCACGAATCCGCGCGGTTCCTCTTTGCGTTCCCCCACGAACCCGCACGGTTCCTCTTTGCGTTCCCCCACGAACCCGCATGGTTCCTCTTTGCGTTCCCCCACGAACCCGCACGGTTCCTCTTTGCGTTCCCTCACGAACCCGCACCGTTCCTCTTTGCGTTCCCCCACGAACCCGCACCCTTGCTCTTTGCGTTCCCCCACGAACCCGCACCCTTGCTCTTTGCGTTCCCCCACGAACCCGCACCGTTCCTCTTTGCGTTCCCCCACGAACCCGCACCCTTGCTCTTTGCGTTCCCCCACGAACCCGCACCCTTGCTCTTTGCGTTCCCCCACGAACCCGCACCCTTGCTCTTTGCGTTCCCCCACGAACCCGCACCGTTCCTCTTTGCGTTCCCCCACAAACTTGCACCGTTCCTCTTTGCGTTCCCCCACGAACCCGCACGGTTCCTCTTTGCGTTCCCCCACGTACCCGCACGGTTCCTCTTTGCGTTCCCCCACGAACCCGCACGGTTCCTCTTTGCGTTCCCCTATGAACCCGCACGGTTCCTCTTTCCGTTCCCCCACGAACCCGCACCCTTGCTCTTTGTGTTCCCCCACGAACCCGCACGGTTCCTTTTTGCGTTCCCCCACGAACCCGCACCCTTGCTCTTTGCGTTCCCCCACGAACCCGCACCCTTGCTCTTTGCGTTCCCCCACGAACCCGCACCATTCCTCTTTGCGTTCCCCCACGAACCCGCACCCTTGCTCTTTGCGTTCCCCCACGAACCCGCACCCTTGCTCTTTGCGTTCCCCCACAAACTTGCACCGTTCCTCTTTGCGTTCCCCCACGAACCCGCACGGTTCCTCTTTGCGTTCCCCCACGAACCCGCACGGTTCCTCTTTGCGTTCCCCCACGAACCCGCACGGTTCCTCTTTGCGTTCCCCCACGAACCCGCACGGTTCCTCTTTGCGTTCCCCCACGAACCCGCACGGTTCCTCTTTGCGTTCCCCTACGAACCCGCACGGTTCCTCTTTCCGTTCCCCCACGAACCCGCACCCTTGCTCTTTGTGTTCCAACACGAACCCGCACGGTTCCTCTTTGCGTTCCCCCACGAACCCGCACCCTTGCTCTTTGCGTTCCCCCACGAACCCGCACGGTTCCTCTTTGCGTTCCCCCACGAACCCGCACGGTTCCTCTTTGCGTTCCCCCTCTAACCCGCACGGTTCCTCTTTGCGTTCCCCCACGAACCCGCACGGTTCCTCTTTGCGTTCCCCCACGAACCCGCACGGTTCCTCTTTGCGTTCCCCCACGAACCCGCACAGTTCCTCTTTGCGTTCCCCCACGAACCCGCACACTTGCTCTTTGCGTTCCCCCACGAACCCGCACGGTTCCTCTTTGCGTTCCCCCACGAACCCGCACGGTTCCTCTTTGCGTTCCCCCACGAACCCGCACGGTTCCTCTTTGCGTTCCCCCACGAACCCGCACGGTTCCTCTTTGCGTTCCCCTACGAACCCGCACGGTTCCTCTTTCCGTTCCCCCACGAACCCGCACCCTTGCTCTTTGTGTTCCCCCACGAACCTGCACGGTTCCTCTTTGCGTTCCCCCACGAACCTGCACCGTTCCTCTTTGCGTTTCCCCACGAACCCGCACCCTTGCTCTTTGCGTTCCCCCACGAACCCGCACGGTTCCTCTTTGCGTTCCCCCACGAACCCGCACGGTTCCTCTTTGCGTTCCCCCACGAACCCGCACCCTTGCTCTTTGCGTTCCCCCACAAACCTGCACCGTTCCTCTTTGCGTTCCCCCACGAACCCGCACCCTTGCTCTTTGCGTTCCCCCACGAACCCGCACCGTTCCTCTTTGCGTTCCCCCACAAACTTGCACCGTTCCTCTTTGCGTTCCCCCACGAACCCGCACGGTTCCTCTTTGCGTTTCCCCACGAACCCGCACCCTTGCTCTTTGCGTTCCCCCACGAACCCGCACGGTTCCTCTTTGCGTTCCCCCACGAACCCGCACGGTTCCTCTTTGCGTTCCCCCACGAACCCGCACCCTTGCTCTTTGCGTTCCCCCACAAACCTGCACCGTTCCTCTTTGCGTTCCCCCACGAACCCGCACCCTTGCTCTTTGCGTTCCCCCACGAACCCGCACCGTTCCTCTTTGCGTTCCCCCACAAACTTGCACCGTTCCTCTTTGCGTTCCCCCACGAACCCGCACGGTTCCTCTTTGCGTTCCCCCACGAACCCGCACGGTTCCTCTTTGCGTTCCCCCACGAACCCGCACGGTTCCTCTTTGCGTTCCCCCACGAACCCGCACGGTTCCTCTTTGCGTTCCCCCACGAACCCGCACGGTTCCTCTTTGCGTTCCCCTACGAACCCGCACGGTTCCTCTTTCCGTTCCCCCACGAACCCGCACCCTTGCTCTTTGTGTTCCCCCACGAACCCGCACGGTTCCTCTTTGCGTTCCCCCACGAACCCGCACCCTTGCTCTTTGCGTTCCCCCACGAACCCGCACGGTTCCTCTTTGCGTTCCCCCACGAACCCGCACGGTTCCTCTTTGCGTTCCCCCTCTAACCCGCACGGTTCCTCTTTGCGTTCCCCCACGAACCCGCACGGTTCCTCTTTGCGTTCCCCCACGAACCCGCACGGTTCCTCTTTGCGTTCCCCCACGAACCCGCACAGTTCCTCTTTGCGTTCCCCCACGAACCCGCACACTTGCTCTTTGCGTTCCCCCACGAACCCGCACGGTTCCTCTTTGCGTTCCCCCACGAACCCGCACCCTTGCTCTTTGCGTTCCCCCACGAACCCGCACCCTTGCTCTTTGCGTTCCCCCACGAACCCGCACCCTTGCTCTTTGCGTTCCCGCACGAACCCGCACCCTTGCTCTTTGCGTTCCCCCACGAACCCGCACCCTTGCTCTTTGCGTTCCCCCACGAACCCGCACCCTTGCTCTTTGTGTTCCCCCACGAACCCGCACCCTTGCTCTTTGCGTTCCCCCACGAACCCGCACCTTTGCTCTTTGCATTCCCCCACGAATCCGCACGGTTCCTCTTTGCGTTCCCCCACAAACCCGCACGGTTCCTCTTTGCGTTCCCCCACGAACGCGCACGGTTCCTCTTTGCGTTCCCCCACGAACCCGCACTGTTCCTCTTTGCGTTCTCCCACGAACCCGCACACTTGCTCTTTGCATTCCCCCACGAACCCACACCCTTGCTCTTTGCGTTCCCCCACGAACCCGCACCGTTGGTCTTTGCGTTCCCCCACGAACCCGCACCCTTGCTCTTTGCGTTCCCCCACGAACCCGCACCCTTGCTCTTTGCGTTCCCCCACGAACCCGTACCCTTGCTCTTTGCGTTCCCCCATGAACCCGCACCCTTGTTCTTTGCGTTCCTCCACGAACACGCACGGTTCCTCTTTGCGTTCCCCCACGAACCCGCACGGTTCCTCTTTGCATTCCCCCACGAACCCGCACGGTTCCTCTTTGCGTTCCCCGACGAACCCGCACGGTTCCTCTTTGCGTTCCCCCGCGAACCCCGCACCCTTGCTCTTTGCGTTCCCCCACGAACCCGCACCGTTCCTCTTTGCGTTCCCCCACAAACCCGCACCGTTCCTCTTTGCGTTCCCCCACAAACCCGCACCCTTGCTCTTTGCGTTCCCCCACGAACCCGCACGGTTCCTCTTTGCGTTCCTTCACGAACCCGCACGGTTCCTCTTTGCGTTCCCCCACGAACCCGCACGGTTCCTCTTTGCGTTCCCCCACGAACCCGCACGGTTCCCCTTTGCGTTCCCCCACGAACCCGCACCCTTGCTTTTTGCGTTCCCCCACGAACCCGCACCCTTGCTCTTTGCATTCCCCCACGAACCCGCACGGTTCCTCTTTGCGTTCCCCCACAAACCCGCACCCTTGCTCTTTGCGTTCCCCCACAAACCCACACGGTTCCTCTTTGCGTTTCCCCACGAACCCGCACCCTTGCTCTTTGCGTTCCCCCACGAACCCGCACCCTTGCTCTTTGCGTTCCCCCACGAACCCGCTCCCTTGCTCTATGCGTTCCCCCACGAACCCGCACCCTTGCTCTTTGCGTTTCCCCACAAACCCACACCGTTCCTCTTTGCGTTCCCCGACAAACTTGCACTCTTGCTTTTTGCGTTCCCCGACGAACCCGCACCCTTGCTCTTTGCGTTCCCCCACGAACCCGCACGGTTCCTCTTTGCGTTCCCCCACGAACCCTCACCCTTGCTCTTTGCGTTCCCCCACGAACCCGCACCCTTGCTCTTTGCGTTCCCCCACGAACCCGCACCCTTGCTCTTTGCGTTCCCCCACGAACCCGCACCCTTGCTCTTTGCGTTCCCCCACGAACCCGCACGGTTCCTCTTTGCGTTCCCCCACGAACGCGCACGGTTCCTCTTTGCGTTCCCCCAGGAACCCGCACCCTTGCTCTTTGCGTTCCCCCACGAACCCGCACCCTTTCTCTTTGCGTTCCCCCACGAACCCGCACCCTTGCTCTTTGCGTTCCCCCACGAACCCGCACGGTTCCTCTTTGCGTTCCCCCACGAACCCGCACGGTTCCTCTTTGCGTTCCCCCACGAACCCGCACGGTTCCTCTTTGCGTTCCCCCACGAACCCGCACCGTTCCTCTTTGCGTTCCCCCACGAACCC
Source organism: Oreortyx pictus (assembly GCA_036925125.1). NCBI lineage: Eukaryota > Metazoa > Chordata > Aves > Galliformes > Odontophoridae > Oreortyx > Oreortyx pictus. The sequence goes on along the minus strand of JAUPFR010000035.1, from coordinate 126,305 downwards.
GCACCGTTCCTTTTTGCGTTCCCCCACGAACCCGCACGGTTCCTCTTTGCGTTCCCCCACGAACCCGCACGGTTCCTCTTTGCGTTCCCCCACGAACCCGCACGGTTCCTCTTTGCGTTCCCCCACGAACCCGCACGGTTCCTCTTTGCGTTCCCCCACGAACCCGCACGGTTCCTCTTTGCGTTCCCCCACGAACCCGCACCCTTGCTCTTTGCGTTCCCCCACGAACCCGCATCCTTGCTCTTTGCGTTCCCCCACGAACCCGCACGGTTCCTCTTTGCGTTCCCCCACGAACCCGCACGGTTCCTCTTTGCGTTCCCCCACGAATCCGCACCCTTGCTCTTTGCGTTCCCCCACGAACCCGCACCCTTGCTCTTTGCGTTCCCCCACGAACACGCACCCTTGCTCTTTGCGTTCCCCCACGAACCCGCACCCTTGCTCTTTGCGTTCCCCCATGAACCCGCACCCTTGCTCTTTGTGTTCCCCCATGAACCCGCACCCTTGTTCGTTGCGTTCCTCCACGAACCCGCACGGTTCCTCTTTGCGTTCCCCCACGAACCCGCACCCTTGCTCTTTGCGTTTCCCCACAAACCCACACCGTTCCTCTTTGCGTTCCCCGACAAACTTGCACTCTTGCTTTTTGAGTTCCCCGACGAACCCGCACACTTGCTCTTTGCGTTCCCCCACGAACCTGCACCCTTGCTCTTTGCGTTCCCCCACGAACCTGCACCCTTGCTCTTTGCGTTTCCCCACGAACCCGCACCCTTGCTCTTTGCGTTCCCCCACGTACCCACACGGTTCCTCTTTGCGTTCCCCCACGAACCCGCACCCTTGCTCTTTGCGTTCCCCCACGAACCTGCACGGTTCCTCTTTGCGTTCCCCCACGAACCCGCACCCTTGCTCTTTGCGTTCCCCCACGAACCCGCACGGTTCCTCTTTGCGTTCCCCCACGAACCCGCACCCTTGCTCTTTGCGTTCCCCCACGAACCCGCACGGTTCCTCTTTGCGTTCCCCCACGAACCCGCACGGTTCCTCTTTGCGTTCCCCCACGAACCCGCACGGTTCCTCTTTGCGTTCCCCCACGAACCCGCACCCTTGCTCTTTGCGTTCCCCCACGAACCCGCACCCTTGCTCTTTGCGTTCCCCCACGAACCCGCACCCTTACTCTTTGCGTTCCTCCACGAACCCGCACGGTTCCTCTTTGCGTTCCCCCACGAACCCGCACGGTTCCTCTTTGCGTTCCCCCACGAACCCGCACGGTTCCTCTTTGCGTTCCCCCGCGAACCCGCACCGTTCCTCTTTGCGTTCCCCCACGAACCCGCACGGTTGCTCTTTGCGTTCCCCCACGAACCCGCACCCTTGCTCTTTGCGTTCCCCCACGAACCCGCACCCTTGCTCTTTGCGTTCCCCCACAAACCCACACCGTTCCTCTTTGCTTTCCCCGACAAACTTGCACCCTTGCTTTTTGCGTTCCCCGACGAACCCGCACACTTGCTCTTTGCGTTCCCCCACGAACCCGCACGGTTCCTTTTTGCGTTCCCCCACGAACCCGCACCCTTGCTCTTTGCGTTCCCCCACGAACCCGCACCCTTGCTCTTTGCGTTCCCCCACGAACCCGCACCGTTCCTCTTTGCGTTCCCCCACGAACCCGCACCCTTGCTCTTTGCGTTCCCCCACGAACCCGCACCCTTGCTCTTTGCGTTCCCCCACAAACTTGCACCGTTCCTCTTTGCGTTCCCCCACGAACCCGCACGGTTCCTCTTTGCGTTCCCCCACGAACCCGCACGGTTCCTCTTTGCGTTCCCCCACGAACCCGCACGGTTCCTCTTTGCGTTCCCCCACGAACCCGCACGGTTCCTCTTTGCGTTCCCCCACGAACCCGCACGGTTCCTCTTTGCGTTCCCCTACGAACCCGCACGGTTCCTCTTTCCGTTCCCCCACGAACCCGCACCCTTGCTCTTTGTGTTCCCCCACGAACCCGCACGGTTCCTCTTTGCGTTCCCCCACGAACCCGCACCCTTGCTCTTTGCGTTCCCCCACGAACCCGCACGGTTCCTCTTTGCGTTCCCCCACGAACCCGCACGGTTCCTCTTTGCGTTCCCCCTCTAACCCGCACGGTTCCTCTTTGCGTTCCCCCACGAACCCGCACGGTTCCTCTTTGCGTTCCCCCACGAACCCGCACGGTTCCTCTTTGCGTTCCCCCACGAACCCGCACAGTTCCTCTTTGCGTTCCCCCACGAACCCGCACACTTGCTCTTTGCGTTCCCCCACGAACCCGCACAGTTCCTCTTTGCGTTCCCCCACGAACCCGCACGGTTCCTCTTTGCGTTCCCCCACGAACCCGCACGGTTCCTCTTTGCGTTCCCCCACGAACCCGCACGGTTCCTCTTTGCGTTCCCCTACGAACCCGCACGGTTCCTCTTTCCGTTCCCACACGAACCCGCACCCTTGCTCTTTGTGTTCCCCCACGAACCTGCACGGTTCCTCTTTGCGTTCCCCCACGAACCTGCACCGTTCCTCTTTGCGTTTCCCCACGAACCCGCACCCTTGCTCTTTGCGTTCCCCCACGAACCCGCACGGTTCCTCTTTGCGTTCCCCCACGAACCCGCACGGTTCCTCTTTGCGTTCCCCCACGAACCCGCACCCTTGCTCTTTGCGTTCCCCCACAAACCTGCACCGTTCCTCTTTGCGTTCCCCCACGAACCCGCACCCTTGCTCTTTGCGTTCCCCCACGAACCCGCACCGTTCCTCTTTGCGTTCCCCCACAAACTTGCACCGTTCCTCTTTGCGTTCCCCCACGAACCCGCACGGTTCCTCTTTGCGTTTCCCCACGAACCCGCACCCTTGCTCTTTGCGTTCCCCCACGAACCCGCACGGTTCCTCTTTGCGTTCCCCCACGAACCCGCACGGTTCCTCTTTGCGTTCCCCCACGATCCCGCACCCTTGCTCTTTGCGTTCCCCCACAAACCTGCACCGTTCCTCTTTGCGTTCCCCCACGAACCCGCACCCTTGCTCTTTGCGTTCCCCCACGAACCCGCACCGTTCCTCTTTGCGTTCCCCCACAAACTTGCACCGTTCCTCTTTGCGTTCCCCCACGAACCCGCACGGTTCCTCTTTGCGTTCCCCCACGAACCCGCACGGTTCCTCTTTGCGTTCCCCCACGAACCCGCACGGTTCCTCTTTGCGTTCCCCCACGAACCCGCACGGTTCCTCTTTGCGTTCCCCCACGAACCCGCACGGTTCCTCTTTGCGTTCCCCTACGAACCCGCACGGTTCCTCTTTCCGTTCCCCCACGAACCCGCACCCTTGCTCTTTGTGTTCCCCCACGAACCCGCACGGTTCCTCTTTGCGTTCCCCCACGAACCCGCACCCTTGCTCTTTGCGTTCCCCCACGAACCCGCACGGTTCCTCTTTGCGTTCCCCCACGAACCCGCACGGTTCCTCTTTGCGTTCCCCCTCTAACCCGCACGGTTCCTCTTTGCGTTCCCCCACGAACCCGCACCCTTGCTGTTTGCGTTCCCCCACGAACCCGCACGGTTCCTCTTTGCGTTCCCCCACGAACCCGCACAGTTCCTCTTTGCGTTCCCCCACGAACCCGCACACTTGCTCTTTGCGTTCCCCCACGAACCCGCACGGTTCCTCTTTGCGTTCCCCCACGAACCCGCACCCTTGCTCTTTGCGTTCCCCCACGAACCCGCACCCTTGCTCTTTGCGTTCCCCCACGAACCCGCACCCTTGCTCTTTGCGTTCCCGCACGAACCCGCACCCTTGCTCTTTGCGTTCCCCCACGAACCCGCACCCTTGCTCTTTGCGTTCCCCCACGAACCCGCACCTTTGCTCTTTGCATTCCCCCACGAATCCGCACGGTTCCTCTTTGCGTTCCCCCACAAACCCGCACGGTTCCTCTTTGCGTTCCCCCACGAACGCGCACGGTTCCTCTTTGCGTTCCCCCACGAACCCGCACTGTTCCTCTTTGCGTTCTCCCACGAACCCGCACACTTGCTCTTTGCATTCCCCCACGAACCCACACCCTTGCTCTTTGCGTTCCCCCACGAACCCGCACCGTTGGTCTTTGCGTTCCCCCACGAACCCGCACCCTTGCTCTTTGCGTTCCCCCACGAACCCGCACCCTTGCTCTTTGCGTTCCCCCACGAACCCGTACCCTTGCTCTTTGCGTTCCCCCATGAACCCGCACCCTTGTTCTTTGCGTTCCTCCACGAACACGCACGGTTCCTCTTTGCGTTCCCCCACGAACCCGCACGGTTCCTCTTTGCATTCCCCCACGAACCCGCACGGTTCCTCTTTGCGTTCCCCGACGAACCCGCACGGTTCCTCTTTGCGTTCCCCCGCGAACCCCGCACCCTTGCTCTTTGCGTTCCCCCACGAACCCGCACCGTTCCTCTTTGCGTTCCCCCACAAACCCGCACCGTTCCTCTTTGCGTTCCCCCACAAACCCGCACCCTTGCTCTTTGCGTTCCCCCACGAACCCGCACCCTTGCTCTTTGCGTTCCCCCACGAACCCGCACGGTTCCTCTTTGCGTTCCTTCACGAACCCGCACGGTTCCTCTTTGCGTTCCCCCACGAACCCGCACGGTTCCTCTTTGCGTTCCCCCACGAACCCGCACGGTTCCTCTTTGCGTTCCCCCACGAACCCGCACCCTTGCTTTTTGCGTTCCCCCACGAACCCGCACCCTTGCTCTTTGCATTCCCCCACGAACCCGCACGGTTCCTCTTTGCGTTCCCCCACAAACCCGCACCCTTGCTCTTTGCGTTCCCCCACAAACCCACACGGTTCCTCTTTGCGTTTCCCCACGAACCCGCACCCTTGCTCTTTGCGTTCCCCCACGAACCCGCACCCTTGCTCTTTGCGTTCCCCCACGAACCCGCTCCCTTGCTCTATGCGTTCCCCCACGAACCCGCACCCTTGCTCTTTGCGTTTCCCCACAAACCCACACCGTTCCTCTTTGCGTTCCCCGACAAACTTGCACTCTTGCTTTTTGCGTTCCCCGACGAACCCGCACCCTTGCTCTTTGCGTTCCCCCACGAACCCGCACGGTTCCTCTTTGCGTTCCCCCACGAACCCTCACCCTTGCTCTTTGCGTTCCCCCACGAACCCGCACCCTTGCTCTTTGCGTTCCCCCACGAACCCGCACCCTTGCTCTTTGCGTTCCCCCACGAACCCGCACCCTTGCTCTTTGCGTTCCCCCACGAACCCGCACGGTTCCTCTTTGCGTTCCCCCACGAACGCGCACGGTTCCTCTTTGCGTTCCCCCAGGAACCCGCACCCTTGCTCTTTGCGTTCCCCCACGAACCCGCACCCTTTCTCTTTGCGTTCCCCCACGAACCCGCACCCTTGCTCTTTGCGTTCCCCCACGAACCCGCACGGTTCCTCTTTGCGTTCCCCCACGAACCCGCACGGTTCCTCTTTGCGTTCCCCCACGAACCCGCACGGTTCCTCTTTGCGTTCCCCCACGAACCCGCACGGTTCCTCTTTGCGTTCCCCCACGAACCCGCACCGTTCCTTTTTGCGTTCCCCCACGAACCCGCACGGTTCCTCTTTGCGTTCCCCCACGAACCCGCACGGTTCCTCTTTGCGTTCCCCCACGAACCCGCACCCTTGCTCTTTGCGTTCCCCCACGAACCCGCATCCTTGCTCTTTGCGTTCCCCCACGAACCCGCACGGTTCCTCTTTGCGTTCCCCCACGAACCCGCACGGTTCCTCTTTGCGTTCCCCCACGAATCCGCACCCTTGCTCTTTGCGTTCCCCCACGAACCCGCACCCTTGCTCTTTGCGTTCCCCCACGAACACGCACCCTTGCTCTTTGCGTTCCCCCACGAACCCGCACCCTTGCTCTTTGCGTTCCCCCATGAACCCGCACCCTTGCTCTTTGCGTTCCCCCATGAACCCGCACCCTTGTTCGTTGCGTTCCTCCACGAACCCGCACGGTTCCTCTTTGCGTTCCCCCACGAACCCGCACCCTTGCTCTTTGCGTTTCCCCACAAACCCACACCGTTCCTCTTTGCGTTCCCCGACAAACTTGCACTCTTGCTTTTTGAGTTCCCCGACGAACCCGCACACTTGCTCTTTGCGTTCCCCCACGAACCTGCACCCTTGCTCTTTGCGTTCCCCCACGAACCTGCACCCTTGCTCTTTGCGTTTCCCCACGAACCCGCACCCTTGCTCTTTGCGTTCCCCCACGTACCCACACGGTTCCTCTTTGCGTTCCCCCACGAACCCGCACCCTTGCTCTTTGCGTTCCCCCACGAACCTGCACGGTTCCTCTTTGCGTTCCCCCACGAACCCGCACCCTTGCTCTTTGCGTTCCCCCACGAACCCGCACGGTTCCTCTTTGCGTTCCCCCACGAACCCGCACCCTTGCTCTTTGCGTTCCCCCACGAACCCGCACGGTTCCTCTTTGCGTTCCCCCACGAACCCGCACGGTTCCTCTTTGCGTTCCCCCACGAACCCGCACGGTTCCTCTTTGCGTTCCCCCACGAACCCGCACCCTTGCTCTTTGCGTTCCCCCACGAACCCGCACCCTTGCTCTTTGCGTTCCCCCACGAACCCGCACCCTTACTCTTTGCGTTCCTCCACGAACCCGCACGGTTCCTCTTTGCGTTCCCCCACGAACCCGCACGGTTCCTCTTTGCGTTCCCCCACGAACCCGCACGGTTCCTCTTTGCGTTCCCCCGCGAACCCGCACCGTTCCTCTTTGCGTTCCCCCACGAACCCGCACGGTTGCTCTTTGCGTTCCCCCACGAACCCGCACCCTTGCTCTTTGCGTTCCCCCACGAACCCGCACCCTTGCTCTTTGCGTTCCCCCACAAACCCACACCGTTCCTCTTTGCTTTCCCCGACAAACTTGCACCCTTGCTTTATGCGTTCCCCGACGAACCCGCACACTTGCTCTTTGCGTTCCCCCACGAACCCGCACCCTTGCTCTTTGCGTTCCCCCACGAACCCGCACCCTTGCTCTTTGCGTTCCCCCACGTACGCACACGGTTCCTCTTTTCGTTCCCCCACGAACCCGCACCCTTGCTCTTTGCGTTCCCCCACGAACCCGCACGGTTCCTCTTTGCGTTCCCCCACGAACACGCACGGTTCCTCTTTGCGTTCCCCCATGAACAAGCACGGTTCCTATTTGCGTTCCCCCACGAACCCGCACGGTTCCTCTTTGCGTTCCCCCACGAACCCGCACGGTTCCTCTTTGCGTTCCCCCACGAACCCGCACGGTTCCTCTTTGCGTTCCCCCACGAACCCGCACGGTTCCTCTTTGCGTTCCCCCACGAACCCGCGCGGTTCCTCTTTGCGTTCCCGCACGAACCCGCGCGGTTGCTCTTTGCGTTCCCCCACGAACCCGCACCCTTGCTCTTTGCGTTCCCCCACGAACCCGCACCCTTGCTCTTTGCGTTCCCCCACGAACCAGCACCGTTCCTGTTTGCGTTCCCCCACAAACCCACACGGATCCTCTTTGCGTTCCCCCACGAACCCGCACCCTTGCTCTTTCCGTTCCCCCACGAACACGCACCCTTGCTCTTTGCGTTCCCCCACAAACCCGCACCCTTGCTCTTTGCGTTCCCCCACAAACACGCACCCTTGCTCTTTGCGTTCCCCCACGAACCCGCACCCTTGCTCTTTGCGTTCCCCCACGAACCCGCACCCTTGCTCTTTGCGTTTCCCCATGAACCCGCACCCTTGCTCTTTGCGTTCCCCCACGAACCCGCACGATTCCTCTTTGCGTTCCCCCATGAACCCGCACGGTTCCTCTTTGCGTTCCCCCACGAACGCGCACGGTTCCTCTTTGCGTTTCCCCATGAACCCGCACGGTTCCTCTTTGCGTTCCCCCACGAACCCGCACCCTTGCTCTTTGCGTTCCCCCACGAACCCGCACCCTTGCTCTTTGCGTTCCCCCACGAACCCGCACCCTTGCTCTTTGCGTTCCCCCACGAACCCGCACCCTTCCTCTTTGCGTTCCCCCACGAACCCGCACCCTTGCTATTTGCGTTCCCCCACGAACCCTCACGGTTCCTCTTTGCGTTCCCCCACAAACATGCACCCTTGCTCTTTGCGTTCCCCCACGAACCCGCACGGTTCCTCTTTGCGTTCCCCCACGAACCCGCACCCTTGCTCTTTGCGTTCCCCCACGAACCCGCACCCTTGCTCTTTGCGTTCCCCCACGAACCCGCACCCTTGCTCTTTGCGTTTCCCCACGAACCCGCACCCTTGCTCTTTGCGTTCCCCCACGAACCCGCACCCTTGCTCTTTGCGTTCCCCCACGAACCCGCACGGTTCCTCTTTGCGTTCCCCCACGAATCCGCACCCTTGCTCTTTGCGTTCCCCCACGAACCCGCACCCTTGCTCTTTGCGTTCCTCCACGAACCCGCACCCTTGCTCTTTGTGTTCCCCCACGAACCCGCACCCTTGCTCTTTGCGTTCCCCCACGAACCCGCACCCTTGCTCTTTGCGTTCCCCCACGAACCCGCACGGTTCCTCTTTGCGTTCCCACACAAACCCACACGGTTCCTCTTTGTGTTCCCCCACGAACCCGCACGGTTCCTCTTTGCGTTCCCCCACGAACCCGCACCCTTGCTCTTTGCGTTCCCCCACGAACCCGCACCCTTGCTCTTTGCGTTCCGCCACGAACCCGCACCCTTGGTCTTTGCGTTCCACCACGAACCCGCACCCTTGCTCTTTGCGTTCCCCCACGAACCCGCACCCTTGCTCTTTGCGTTCCCCTATGAACCCGTACCTTTGTTCGTTGCGTTCCTCCACGAACCCGCACGGTTCCTCTTTGCATTCCCCCACGAACCCGCACCCTTGCTCTTTGCGTTTCCCCACGAACCCGCACGGTTCCTCTTTGCGTTCCCCCACGAACCCGCACGGTTCCTCTTTGCGTTCCCCCACGAACTCGCACCGTTCCTCTTTGCGTTCCCCCACGAACCTGCACGGTTCCTCTTTGAGTTCCCCCGCGAACCCGCACCCTTGCTCTTTGCGTTCCCCCACGAACCTGCACCGTTCCTCTTTGCGTTCCCCCACAAACCCACACCGTTCCTCTTTGCGTTCCCCCACAAACCCGCACCCTTGCTCTTTGCGTTCCCCCATGAACCCGCACCCTTGCTCTTTGCGTTCCCCCACGAACCCGCACCCTTGCTGTTTGCGTTCCCCCACGAAACCGCACCCTTGCTGTTTGCGTTCCCCCACGAACCCGCACGGTTCCTCTTTGCGTTCCCCCACGAACCCGCACAGTTCCTCTTTGCGTTCCCCCACGAACCCGCACGGTTCCTCTTTGCGTTCCCCCACGAACCTGCACGGTTCCTCTTTGCGTTCCCCCACGAACCCGCACGGTTCCTCTTTGCGTTCCCCCACGAACCCGCACCCTTGCTCTTTGCGTTCCCCCACGAACCCGCACCCTTGCTCTTTGCGTTCCCTCACGAACCCGCACCCTTGCTCTTTGCGTTTCCCCACGAACCCGCACGGTTCCTCTTTGCGTTCCCCCACGAACCCGCACGGTTCCTCTTTGCGCACCCCCACGAACCCGCACCGTTCCTCTTTGCGTTCCCCCACGAACCTGCACGGTTCCTCTTTGCGTTCCCCCACGAACCCGCACCCTTGCTCTTTGCGTTCCCCCACGAACCTGCACCGTTCCTCTTTGCGTTCCCCCACAAACCCACACCGTTCCTCTTTGCGTTCCCCCACAAACCCGCACCCTTGCTCTTTGCGTTCCCCCACGAACCCGCACCCTTGCTCTTTGCGTTGCCCCACGAACCCGCCCCCTTGCTGTTTGCGTTCCCCCACGAACCCGCACCCTTGCTGTTTGCGTTCCCCCACGAACCCGCACGGTTCCTCTTTGCGTTCCCCCACGAACCCGCACAGTTCCTCTTTGCGTTCCCCCACGAACCCGCACGGTTCCTCTTTGCGTTCCCCCACGAACCCGCACGGTTCCTCTTTGCGTTCCCCCACGAACCCGCACGGTTCCTCTTTGCATTCCCCCACGAACCCGCACCCTTGCTCTTTGCGTTCCCCCACGAACCCGCACCCTTGCTCTTTGCGTTCCCCCACGAACCCGCACCCTTGCTCTTTGCGTTCCCCCACGAACCCGCACCCTTGCTCTTTGCGTTCCCCCACGAACCCGCACCCTTGCTCTTTGCGTTTCCCCACGAACCCGCAACCTTGCTCTTTGCGTTCCCCCACGAACCCGCACGATTCCTCTTTGCGTTCCCCCACGAACCCGCACCCTTGCTCTTTGCGTTCCCCCACGAACCCGCACGGTTCCTCTTGGCGTTCCCCCACGAACCCGCACCCTTGCTCTTTGCGTTCCCCCACGAACCCGCACGGTTCCTCTTTGCGTTCCCCCACGAACCCGCACGGTTCCTCTTTGCGTTCCCCCACGAACCCGCACGGTTCCTCTTTGCGTTCCCCCACGAACCCGCACGGTTCCTCTTTGCGTTCCCCCACGAACCTGCACGGTTCCTCTTTGCGTTCCCCCACAAACCCGCACGGTTCCTCTTTGCGGTTCCCCACGAACCTGCACCCTTGCTCTTTGCGTTCCCCCACGAACCCGCACGGTTCCTCTTTGCGTTCCCCCACGAACCCGCACCCTTGCTCTTTGTGTTCCCCCACGAACCCGCACACTTGCTCTTTGCGTTCCCCCACGAACCCGCATGGTTCCTCTTTGCATTCCCCCACGAACCCGCACGGTTCCTCTTTGCGTTCCCTCACAAACCCACACGGTTCCTCTTTGCGTTCCCCCACGAACCCGCACCGTTCCTCTTTGCGTTCCCCCACGAACCCGCACCGTTCCTCTTTGCGTTCCCCCACGAACCCGCACCGTTCCTCTTTGCGTTCCCCCACGAACCCGCACCCTTGCTCTTTGCGTTCCCCCACGAACCCGCACCCTTGCTCTTTGCGTTCCCCCACGAACCCGCACCGTTCCTCTTTGCGTTCCCCCACGAACCCGCACCCTTGCTCTTTGCGTTCCCCCATGAACCCGCACCCTTGTTCGTTGCGTTCATCCACGAACCCGCACGGTTCCTCTTTGCATTCCCCCACGAACCCGCACCCTTGCTCTTTGCGTTCCCCCACGAACCCGCACGGTTCCTCTTTGCGTTCCCCCACGAACCCGCACGGTTCCTCTTTCGGTTCCCCCACGAACCTGCACGGTTCCTCTTTGCGTTCCCCGCGAACCCGCACCCTTGCTCTTTGCGTTCCCCCACGAACCCGCACTCTTGCTCTTTGCGTTCCCCCACGAACCCGCACCCTTGCTCTTTGCGTTCCCCCACGAACCCGCACCCTTCCTCTTTGCGTTCCCCCACGAACCCGCACCCTTGCTCTTTGCGTTCCCCCACGAACCCGCACCCTTGCTCTTTGCGTTCCCCCACGAACCCGCACCCTTGCTCTTTGCGTTCCCCCACGAACCAGCACCGTTCCTGTTTGCGTTCCCCCACAAACCCACACCGTTCCTCTTTGCGTTCCCCCACGAACCCGCACCCCTGCTCTTTCCGTTCCCCCACGAACACGCACCCTTGCTCTTTGCGTTCCCCCACAAACCCGCACCCTTGCTCTTTGCGTTCCCCCACAAACACGCACCCTTGCTCTTTGCGTTCCCCCACGAACCCGCACCCTTGCTCTTTGCGTTCCCCCACGAACCCGCACCGTTCCTCTTTGCGTTTCCCCATGAACCCGCACCCTTGCTCTTTGCGTTCCCCCACGAACCCGCACGATTCCTCTTTGCGTTCCCCCACGAACCCGCACGGTTCCTCTTTGCGTTCCCCCACGAACGCGCACGGTTCCTCTTTGCGTTTCCCCATGAACCCGCACGGTTCCTCTTTTGTTCCCCCACGAACCCGCACCCTTGCTCTTTGCGTTCCCCCACGAACCCGCACCCTTGCTCTTTGCGTTCCCCCACGAACCCGCACCCTTGCTCTTTGCGTTCCCCCACGAACCCGCACCCTTCCTCTTTGCGTTCCCCCACGAACCCGCACCCTTGCTCTTTGCGTTCCCCCACGAACCCGCACGGTTCCTCTTTGCGTTCCCCCACAAACATGCACCCTTGCTCTTTGCGTTCCCCCACGAACCCGCACGGTTCCTCTTTGCGTTCCCCCACGAACCCGCACCCTTGCTCTTTGCGTTCCCCCACGAACCCGCACGGTTCCTCTTTGCGTTCCCCCACGAACCCGCACGGTTCCTCTTTGCGTTCCCCCACGAACCTGCACGGTTCCTCTTTGCGTTCCCCCGCGAACCCGCACCCTTGCTCTTTGCGTTCCCCCACGAACCCGCACCCTTGCTCTTTGCGTTCCCCCACGAATCCGCACCCTTGCTCTTTGCGTTCCCCCACGAACCCGCACCCTTGCTCTTTGCGTTCCTCCACGAACCCGCACCCTTGCTCTTTGCGTTCCCCCACGAACCCGCACGGTTCCTCTTTGCGTTCCCCCACGAACCCGCACGGTTCCTCTTTGCGGTTCCCCACGAACCCGCACGGTTCCTCTTTGCGTTCTCCCACGAACCCGCACGGTTCCTCTTTGCGTTCCCCCACGAACCCGCACGGTTCCTCTTTGCGTTCCCCCACGAACCCGCACCCTTGCTCTTTGTGTTCCCCCACGAACCCGCACCCTTGCTCTTTGCGTTCCCCCACGAACCCGCATGGTTCCTCTTTGCGTTCCCCCACGAACCCGCACCGTTCCTATTTGCATTCCCCCACGAACCCGCACCGTTCCTCTTTGCGTTCCCCCACGAACCCGCACCCTTGCTCTTTGCGTTCCCCCACGAACCCGCACCCTTGCTCTTTGCGTTCCCCCACGAACCCGCACCCTTGCTCTTTGCGTTCCCCCACGAACCCGCACCCTTGCTCTTTGCGTTCCCCCACGAACCCGCACCCTAGCTCTTTGCGTTCCCCCATGAACCCGCACCCTTGTTCGTTGCGTTCATCCACGAACCCGCACGGTTCCTCTTTGCATTCCCCCACGAACCCGCACCCTTGCTCTTTGCGTTCCCCCACGAACCCGCACGATTCCTCTTTGCGTTCCCCCACGAACCCGCACGGTTCCTCTTTGCGTTCCCCCACGAACCCGCACGGTTCCTCTTTGCGTTCCCCCACGAACCTGCACGGTTCCTCTTTGCGTTCCCCCGCGAACCCCGCACCCTTGCTCTTTGCGTTCCCCCACGAACCCGCACCCTTGCTCTTTGCGTTCCCCCACGAACCCGCACCCTTGCTCTTTGCGTTCCCCCACGAACCCGCACCCTTCCTCTTTGCGTTCCCCCACGAACCCGCACCCTTGCTCTTTGCGTTCCCCCACGAACCCGCACCCTTGCTCTTTGCGTTCCCCCACGAACCCGCACCCTTGCTCTTTGCGTTCCCCCACGAACCCGCACCCTTGCTCTTTGCGTTCCCCCACGAACCCGCACCCTTGCTCTTTGCGTTCCCCCACGAACCCGCACCCTTGCTGTTTGCGTTCCCCCACGAACCCGCACCCTTGCTCTTTGCGTTCCCCCACGAACCCGCACCCTTGCTCTTTGAGTTCCCCCACGAACGCGCACCCCTTCTCTATGCGTTCCCCCACGAACCCGCACCGTTCCTCTTTGCGTTCCCTCACAAACCTACACGGTTCCTCTTTGCGTTCCCCCACGAACCCGCACGGTTCCTCTTTGCGTTCCCCCACGAACTTGCACGGTTCCTCTTTGCGTTCCCCCACGAACCCGCACCCTTGTTCGTTGCGTTCCCCCACGAACCCGCACGGTTCCTCTTTGCGTTCCCCCACGAACCCGCATCCTTGCTCTTTGCGTTCCCCCACGAACCCGCACGGTTCCTCTTTGCGTTCCCCCACGAACCCGCACCCTTGCTCTTTGCGTTCCCCCACGAACCCGCACCCTTCCTCTTTGCGTTCCCCCACGAACCCGCACGGTTCCTCTTTGCGTTCCCCCACGAACCTGCACGGTTCCTCTTTGCGTTCCCCCGCGAACCCGCACCCTTGCTCTTTGCGTTCCCCCACGAACCCGCACCCTTGCTCTTTGCGTTCCCCCACGAATCCGCACCCTTGCTCTTTGCGTTCCCCCACGAACCCGCACCCTTGCTCTTTGCGTTCCTCCACGAACCCGCACCCTTGCTCTTTGCGTTCCCCCACGAACCCGCACGGTTCCTCTTTGCGTTCCCCCACGAACCCGCACGGTTCCTCTTTGCGGTTCCCCACGAACCCGCACGGTTCCTCTTTGCGTTCTCCCACGAACCCGCACGGTTCCTCTTTGCGTTCCCCCACGAACCCGCACGGTTCCTCTTTGCGTTCCCCCACGAACGCGCACCCTTGCTCTTTGTGTTCCCCCACGAACCCGCACCCTTGCTCTTTGCGTTCCCCCACGAACCCGCATGGTTCCTCTTTGCATTCCCCCACGAACCCGCACGGTTCCTCTTTGCGTTCCCTCACAAACCCACACGGTTCCTCTTTGCGTTCCCCCACGAACCCGCACCGTTCCTATTTGCGTTCCCCCACGAACCCGCACCGTTCCTCTTTGCGTTCCCCCACGAACCCGCACTCTTGCTCTTTGCGTTCCCCCACGAACCCGCACCCTTGCTCTTTGCGTTCCCCCACGAACCCGCACCCTTGCTCTTTGCGTTCCCCCACGAACCCGCACCCTTGCTCTTTGCGTTCCCCCACGAACCCGCACCCTAGCTCTTTGCGTTCCCCCATGAACCCGCACCCTTGTTCGTTGCGTTCATCCACGAACCCGCACGGTTCCTCTTTGCATTCCCCCACGAACCCGCACCCTTGCTCTTTGCGTTTCCCCACGAACCCGCACGATTCCTCTTTGCGTTCCCCCACGAACCCGCACGGTTCCTCTTTGCGTTCCCCCACTAACCCGCACGGTTCCACTTTGCGTTCCCCCACGAACCTGCACGGTTCCTCTTTGCGTTCCCCCGCGAACCCGCACCCTTGCTCTTTGCGTTCCCCCACGAACCCGCACCCTTGCTCTTTGCGTTCCCCCACGAACCCGCACCCTTGCTCTTTGCGTTCCCCCACGAACCCGCACCCTTGCTCTTTGCGTTCCCCCACGAACCCGCACCCTTGCTCTTTGCGTTCCCCCACGAACCCGCACCCTTCCTCTTTCCGTTCCCCCACGAACCCGCACCCTTGCTCTTTGCGTTCCCCCACGAACCCGCACCCTTGCTGTTTGCGTTCCCCCACGAACCCGCACCCTTGCTCTTTGCGTTCCCCCACGAACCCGCACCCTTGCTCTTTGAGTTCCCCCACGAACGCGCACCCCTTCTCTATGCGTTCCCCCACGAACCCGCACCGTTCCTCTTTGCGTTCCCTCACAAACCCACACGGTTCCTCTTTGCGTTCCCCCACGAACCCGCACGGTTCCTCTTTGCGTTCCCCCACGAACCCGCACCCTTGCTCTTTGCGTTCCCCCACGAACCCGCACCCTTGTTCGTTGCGTTCCCCCACGAACCCGCACGGTTCCTCTTTGCGTTCCCCCACGAACCCGCATCCTTGCTCTTTGCGTTCCCCCACGAACCTGCACCCTTGCTCTTTGCGTTCCCCCACGAACCCGCACCCTTGCTCTTTGCGTTCCCCCACGAACCCGCATCCTTGCTCTTTGCGTTCCCCACGAACCCGCACGGTTCCTCTTTGCGTTCCCCCACGAACCCGCACGGTTCCTCTTTGCGTTCCCCCACGAACCCGCATCCTTGCTCTTTGCGTTCCCCACGAACCCGCACGGTTCCTCTTTGCGTTCCCCCACGAACCCGCACGGTTCCTCTTTGCGTTCCCCCACGAACCCGCACGGTTCCTCTTTGCGTTCCCCCACGAATCCGCACCCTTGCTCTTTGCGTTCCCCCACGAACCCGCACCCTTGCTCTTTGCGTTCCCCCACGAACCCGCACCCTTGCTCTTTGCGTTCCCCCATGAACCCGCACCCTTGCTCTTTGCGTTCCCCCATGAACCCGCACCCTTGTTCGTTGCGTTCCTCCACGAACCCGCACGGTTCCTCTTTGCGTTCCCCCACGAACCCGCACCCTTGCTCTTTGCGTTTCCCCACAAACCCACACCGTTCCTCTTTGCGTTCCCCGACAAACTTGCACCCTTGCTTTTTGCGTTCCCCGACGAACCCGCACACTTGCTCTTTGCGTTCCCCCACGAACCCGCACCCTTGCTCTTTGCGTTCCCCCACGAACCTGCACCCTTGCTCTTTGCGTTTCCCCACGAACCCGCACCCTTGCTCTTTGCGTTCCCCCACGTACCCACACGGTTCCTCTTTGCGTTCCCCCACGAACCCGCACCCTTGCTCTTTGCGTTCCCCCACGAACCTGCACGGTTCCTCTTTGCGTTCCCCCACGAACCCGCACGGTTCCTCTTTGCGTTCCCCCACGAACCCGCACGGTTCCTCTTTGCGTTCCCCCACGAACCCGCACCCTTGCTCTTTGCGTTCCCCCACGAACCCACACGGTTCCTCTTTGCGTTCCCCCACGAACCCGCACCGTTCCTCTTTGCGTTCCCCCACGAACCCGCACGGTTGCTCTTTGCGTTCCCCCACGAACCCGCACCCTTGCTCTTTGCGTTCCCCCACGAACCCGCACCCTTGTTCTTTGCGTTCCCCCACAAACCCACACCGTTCCTCTTTGCGTTCCCCGACAAACTTGCACCCTTGCTTTTTGCGTTCCCCGACGAACCCGCACCCTTGCTCTTTGCGTTCCCCCACGAACCCGCACCCTTGCTCTTTGCGTTCCCCCACGAACCCGCATGGTTCCTTGCTCTTTGCGTTCCCCCACGAACCTGCACCCTTGCTCTTTGCGTTCCCCCACGTACCCGCACCCTTGCTCTTTGCGTTCCCCCACAAACACGCACCCTTGCTCTTTGCGTTCCCCCACGAACCCGCACCCTTGCTCTTTGCGTTCCCCCACGAACCCGCACCCTTGCTCTTTGCGTTTCCCCATGAACCCGCACCCTTGCTCTTTGCGTTCCCCCACGAACCCGCACGATTCCTCTTTGCGTTCCCCCACGAACCCGCACGGTTCCTCTTTGCGTTCCCCCACGAACGCGCACGGTTCCTCTTTGCGTTTCCCCATGAACCCGCACGGTTCCTCTTTGCGTTCCCCCACGAACCCGCACCCTTGCTCTTTGCGTTCCCCCACGAACCCGCACCCTTGCTCTTTGCGTTCCCCCACGAACCCGCACCCTTGCTCTTTGCGTTCCCCCACGAACCCGCACCCTTCCTCTTTGCGTTCCCCCACGAACCTGCACCCTTGCTCTTTGCGTTCCCCCACGAACCCGCACGGTTCCTCTTTGCGTTCCCCCACAAACATGCACCCTTGCTCTTTGCGTTCCCCCACGAACCCGCACGGTTCCTCTTTGCGTTCCCCCACGAACCCGCACCCTTGCTCTTTGCGTTCCCCCACGAACCCGCACGGTTCCTCTTTGCGTTCCCCCACGAACCCGCACGGTTCCTCTTTGCGTTCCCCCACGAACCTACACGGTTCCTCTTTGCGTTCCCCTGCGAACCCGCACCCTTGCTCTTTGCGTTCCCCCACGAACCCGCACCCTTGCTCTTTGCGTTCCCCCACGAATCCGCACCCTTGCTCTTTGCGTTCCCCCACGAACCCGCACCCTTGCTCTTTGCGTTCCTCCACGAACCCGCACCCTTGCTCTTTGCGTTCCCCCACGAACCCGCACGGTTCCTCTTTGCGTTCCCCCACGAACCCGCACGGTTCCTCTTTGCGGTTCCCCACGAACCCGCACGGTTCCTCTTTGCGTTCTCCCACGAACCCGCACGGTTCCTCTTTGCGTTCCCCCACGAACCCGCACGGTTCCTCTTTGCGTTCCCCCACGAACCCGCACCCTTGCTCTTTGTGTTCCCCCACGAACCCGCACCCTTGCTCTTTGTGTTCCCCCACGAACCCGCACCCTTGCTCTTTGCGTTCCCCCACGAACCCGCATGGTTCCTCTTTGCATTCCCCCACGAACCCGCACGGTTCCTCTTTGCGTTCCCTCACAAACCCACACAGTTCCTCTTTGCGTTCCCCCACGAACCCGCACCGTTCCTATTTGCGTTCCCCCACGAACCCGCACCGTTCCTCTTTGCGTTCCCCCACGAACCCGCACCCTTGCTCTTTGCGTTCCCCCACGAACCCGCACGGTTCCTCTTTGCGTTCCCCCACAAACATGCACCCTTGCTCTTTGCGTTCCCCCACGAACCCGCACGGTTCCTCTTTGCGTTCCCCCACGAACCCGCACGGTTCCTCTTTGCGTTCCCCCACGAACGCGCACGGTTCCTCTTTGCGTTCCCCCACGTACCCGCACCCTTGCTCTTTGCGTTCCCCCACGAACCCGCACCCTTGCTCTTTGCGTTTCCCCACGAACCCGCACCCTTGCTCTTTGCGTTCCCCCACGAACCCGCACCCTTGCTCTTTGCATTCCCCCACGAACCCGCACCGTTCCTCTTTGCGTTCCCCCACGAACCCGCACCCTTGCTCTTTGCGTTCCCCCATGAACCCGCACCCTTGTTCGTTGCGTTCATCCACGAACCCGCACGGTTCCTCTTTGCATTCCCCCACGAACCCGCACCCTTGCTCTTTGCGTTCCCCCACGAACCCGCACGGTTCCTCTTTGCGTTCCCCCACGAACCCGCACGGTTCCTCTTTGCGTTCCCCCACGAACCTGCACGGTTCCTCTTTGCGTTCCCCCGCGAACCCGCACGGTTCCTCTTTGCGTTCCCCCACGAACCCGCACGGTTCCTCTTTGCGTTCCCCCACGAACCTGCACGGTTCCTCTTTGCGTTCCCCCGCGAACCCTCACCCTTGCTCTTTGCGTTCCCCCACGAACCCGCACCCTTGCTCTTTGCGTTCCCCCACGAACCCGCACCCTTGCTCTTTGCGTTCCCCCACGAACCCGCACCCTTCCTCTTTGCGTTCACCCACGAACCCGCACCCTTGCTCTTTGCGTTCCCCCACGAACCCGCACCCTTGCTCTTTGCGTTCCCCCACGAACCCGCACCCTTGCTCTTTGCGTTTCCCCATGAACCCGCACCCTTGCTCTTTGCGTTCCCCCACGAACCCGCACGATTCCTCTTTGTGTTCCCCCACGAACCCGCACGGTTCCTCTTTGCGTTCCCCCACGAACGCGCACGGTTCCTCTTTGCGTTCCCCCACGAACCCGCACGGTTCCTCTTTGCGTTCCCCCACGAACCCGCACCCTTGCTCTTTGCGTTCCCCCACGAACCCGCACCCTTGCTCTTTGCGTTCCCCCACGAACCCGCACCCTTGCTCTTTGCGTTCCCCCACGAACCCGCACCCTTCCTCTTTGCGTTCCCCCACGAACCCGCACCCTTGCTCTTTGCGTTCCCCCACGAACCCGCACGGTTCCTCTTTGCGTTCCCCCACAAACATGCACCCTTGCTCTTTGCGTTCCCCCACGAACCCGCACGGTTCCTCTTTGCGTTCCCCCACGAACCCGCACCCTTGCTCTTTGCGTTCCCCCACGAACCCGCACGGTTCCTCTTTGCGTTCCCCCACGAACCCGCACGGTTCCTCTTTGCGTTCCCCCACGAACCCGCACGGTTCCTCTTTGCGTTCCCCCACGAACGCGCACGGTTCCTCTTTGCGTTTCCCCATGAACCCGCACGGTTCCTCTTTGCGTTCCCCCACGAACCCGCACCCTTGCTCTTTGCGTTCCCCCACGAACCCGCACCCTTGCTCTTTGCGTTCCCCCACGAACCCGCACCCTTGCTCTTTGCGTTCCCCCACGAACCCGCACCCTTCCTCTTTGCGTTCCCCCACGAACCCGCACCCTTGCTCTTTGCGTTCCCCCACGAACCCGCACGGTTCCTCTTTGCGTTCCCCCACAAACATGCACCCTTGCTCTTTGCGTTCCCCCACGAACCCGCACGGTTCCTCTTTGCGTTCCCCCACGAACCCGCACCCTTGCTCTTTGCGTTCCCCCACGAACCCGCACGGTTCCTCTTTGCGTTCCCCCACGAACCCGCACGGTTCCTCTTTGCGTTCCCCCACGAACCTACACGGTTCCTCTTTGCGTTCCCCTGCGAACCCGCACCCTTGCTCTTTGCGTTCCCCCACGAACCCGCACCCTTGCTCTTTGCGTTCCCCCACGAATCCGCACCCTTGCTCTTTGCGTTCCCCCACGAACCCGCACCCTTGCTCTTTGCGTTCCTCCACGAACCCGCACCCTTGCTCTTTGCGTTCCCCCACGAACCCGCACGGTTCCTCTTTGCGTTCCCCCACGAACCCGCACGGTTCCTCTTTGCGGTTCCCCACGAACCCGCACGGTTCCTCTTTGCGTTCTCCCACGAACCCGCACGGTTCCTCTTTGCGTTCCCCCACGAACCCGCACGGTTCCTCTTTGCGTTCCCCCACGAACCCGCACCCTTGCTCTTTGTGTTCCCGCACGAACCCGCACCATTGCTCTTTGGGTTCCCCCACGAACCCGCACCCTTGCTCTTTGTGTTCCCCCACGAACCCGCACCCTTGCTCTTTGCGTTCCCCCACGAACCCGCATGGTTCCTCTTTGCATTCCCCCACGAACCCGCACGGTTCCTCTTTGCGTTCCCTCACAAACCCACACAGTTCCTCTTTGCGTTCCCCCACGAACCCGCACCGTTCCTATTTGCGTTCCCCCACGAACCCGCACCGTTCCTCTTTGCGTTCCCCCACGAACCCGCACCCTTGCTCTTTGCGTTCCCCCACGAACCCGCACGGTTCCTCTTTGCGTTCCCCCACAAACATGCACCCTTGCTCTTTGCGTTCCCCCACGAACCCGCACGGTTCCTCTTTGCGTTCCCCCACGAACCCGCACGGTTCCTCTTTGCGTTCCCCCACGAACCCGCACCCTTGCTCTTTGCGTTCCCCCACGAACCCGCACCCTTGCTCTTTGCGTTTCCCCACGAACCCGCACCCTTGCTCTTTGCGTTCCCCCACGAACCCGCACCCTTGCTCTTTGCGTTCCCCCACGAACCCGCACCGTTCCTCTTTGCGTTCCCCCACGAACCCGCACCCTTGCTCTTTGCGTTCCCCCATGAACCCGCACCCTTGTTCGTTGCGTTCATCCACGAACCCGCACGGTTCCTCTTTGCATTCCTCCACGAACCCGCACCCTTGCTCTTTGCGTTCCCCCACGAACCCGCACGGTTCCTCTTTGCGTTCCCCCACGAACCCGCACGGTTCCTCTTTGCGTTCCCCCACGAACCTGCACGGTTCCTCTTTGCGTTCCCCCGCGAACCCGCACCCTTGCTCTTTGCGTTCCCCCACGAACCCGCACGGTTCCTCTTTGCGTTCCCCCACGAACCTGCACGGTTCCTCTTTGCGTTCCCCCGCGAACCCGCACCCTTGCTCTTTGCGTTCCCCCACGAACCCGCACCCTTGCTCTTTGCGTTCCCCCACGAACCCGCACCCTTGCTCTTTGCGTTCCCCCACGAACCCGCACCCTTCCTCTTTGCGTTCACCCACGAACCCGCACCCTTGCTCTTTGCGTTCCCCCACGAACCCGCACCCTTGCTCTTTGCGTTCCCCCACGAACCCGCACCCTTGCTCTTTGCGTTCCCCCACGACCCAGCACCGTTCCTGTTTGCGTTCCCCCACAAACCCACACCGTTCCTCTTTGCGTTCCCCCACGAACCCGCACCCCTGCTCTTTCCGTTCCCCCACGAACACGCACCCTTGCTCTTTGCGTTCCCCCACAAACCCGCACCCTTGCTCTTTGCGTTCCCCCACAAACACGCACCCTTGCTCTTTGCGTTCCCCCACGAACCCGCACCGTTGCTCTTTGCGTTCCCCCATGAACCCGCACCCTTGCTCTTTGCGTTTCCCCATGAACCCGCACCCTTGCTCTTTGCGTTCCCCCACGAACCCGCACGATTCCTCTTTGTGTTCCCCCACGAACCCGCACGGTTCCTCTTTGCGTTCCCCCACGAACGCGCACGGTTCCTCTTTGCGTTCCCCCACGAACCCGCACGGTTCCTCTTTGCGTTCCCCCACGAACCCGCACCCTTGCTCTTTGCGTTCCCCCACGAACCCGCACCCTTGCTCTTTGCGTTCCCCCACGAACCCGCACCCTTGCTCTTTGCGTTCCCCCACGAACCCGCACCCTTCCTCTTTGCGTTCCCCCACGAACCCGCACGGTTCCTCTTTGCGTTCCCCCACGAACCCGCACGGTTCCTCTTTGCGTTCCCCCACAAACATGCACCCTTGCTCTTTGCGTTCCCCCACGAACCCGCACGGTTCCTCTTTGCGTTCCCCCACGAACCCGCACCCTTGCTCTTTGCGTTCCCCCACGAACCCGCACGGTTCCTCTTTGCGTTCCCCCACGAACCCGCACGGTTCCTCTTTGCGTTCCCCCACGAACCTGCACGGTTCCTCTTTGCGTTCCCCTGCGAACCCGCACCCTTGCTCTTTGCGTTCCCCCACGAACCCGCACCCTTGCTCTTTGCGTTCCTCCACGAATCCGCACCCTTGCTCTTTGCGTTCCCCCACGAACCCGCACCCTTGCTCTTTGCGTTCCTCCACGAACCCGCACCCTTGCTCTTTGCGTTCCCCCACGAACCCGCACGGTTCCTCTTTGCGTTCCCCCACAAACATGCACCCTTGCTCTTTGCGTTCCCCCACGAACCCGCACGGTTCCTCTTTGCGTTCTCCCACGAACCCGCACGGTTCCTCTTTGCGTTCCCCCACGAACCCGCACGGTTCCTCTTTGCGTTCCCCCACGAACCCGCACCCTTGCTCTTTGTGTTCCCCCACGAACCCGCACCCTTGCTCTTTGTGTTCCCCCACGAACCCGCACCCTTGCTCTTTGCGTTCCCCCACGAACCCGCATGGTTCCTCTTTGCATTCCCCCACGAACCCGCACGGTTCCTCTTTGCGTTCCCTCACAAACCCACACAGTTCCTCTTTGCGTTCCCCCACGAACCCGCACCGTTCCTATTTGCGTTCCCCCACGAACCCGCACCGTTCCTCTTTGCGTTCCCCCACGAACCCGCACCCTTGCTCTTTGCGTTCCCCCACGAACCCGCACGGTTCCTCTTTGCGTTCCCCCACAAACATGCACCCTTGCTCTTTGCGTTCCCCCACGAACCCGCACGGTTCCTCTTTGCGTTCCCCCACGAACCCGCACGGTTCCTCTTTGCGTTCCCCCACGAACCCGCACCCTTGCTCTTTGCGTTCCCCCACGAACCCGCACCCTTGCTCTTTGCGTTCCCCCACGAACCCGCACCCTTGCTCTTTGCGTTCCCCCACGAACCCGCACCCTTGCTCTTTGCGTTCCCCCACGAACCCGCACCGTTCCTCTTTGCGTTCCCCCACGAACCCGCACCCTTGCTCTTTGCATTCCCCCATGAACCCGCACCCTTGTTCGTTGCGTTCATCCACGAACCCGCACGGTTCCTCTTTGCATTCCCCCACGAACCCGCACCCTTGCTCTTTGCGTTCCCCCACGAACCCGCACGGTTCCTCTTTGCGTTCCCCCACGAACCCGCACGGTTCCTCTTTGCGTTCCCCCACGAACCTGCACGGTTCCTCTTTGCGTTCCCCCGCGAACCCGCACCCTTGCTCTTTGCGTTCCCCCACGAACCCGCACCCTTGCTCTTTGCGTTCCCCCACGAACCCGCACCCTTTCTCTTTGCGTTCCCCCACGAACCCGCACCCTTCCTCTTTGCGTTCCCCCACGAACCCGCACCCTTGCTCTTTGCGTTCCCCCACGAACCCGCACCCTTGCTCTTTGCGTTCCCCCACGAACCCGCACCCTTGCTCTTTGCGTTCCCCCACGAACCAGCACGGTTCCTGTTTGCGTTCCCCCACAAACCCACACCGTTCCTCTTTGCGTTCCCCCACGAACCCGCACCCCTGCTCTTTCCGTTCCCCCACGAACACGCACCCTTGCTCTTTGCGTTCCCCCACAAACCCGCACCCTTGCTCTTTCCGTTCCCCCACAAACACGCACCCTTGCTCTTTGCGTTCCCCCACGAACCCGCACCCTTGCTCTTTGCGTTCCCCCACGAACCCGCACCCTTGCTCTTTGCGTTCCCCCACGAACCCGCACCGTTCCTCTTTGCGTTCCCCCACGAACCCGCACCCTTGCTCTTTGCGTTCCCCCATGAACCCGCACCCTTGTTCGTTGCGTTCATCCACGAACCCGCACGGTTCCTCTTTGCATTCCCCCACGAACCCGCACCCTTGCTCTTTGCGTTCCCCCACGAACCCGCACGGTTCCTCTTTGCGTTCCCCCACGAACCCGCACGGTTCCTCTTTGCGTTCCCCCACGAACCTGCACGGTTCCTCTTTGCGTTCCCCCGCGAACCCGCACCCTTGCTCTTTGCGTTCCCCCACGAACCCGCACCCTTGCTCTTTGCATTCCCCCATGAACCCGCACCCTTGCTCTTTGCGTTCCCCCACGAACCCGCACCCTTCCTCTTTGCGTTCCCCCACGAACCCGCACCCTTGCTCTTTGCGTTCCCCCACGAACCCGCACCCTTGCTCTTTGCGTTCCCCCACGAACCCGCACCCTTGCTCTTTGCGTTCCTCCACGAACCCGCACCCTTGCTCTTTGCGTTCCCCCACAAACCCACACCGTTCCTCTTTGCGTTCCCCCACGAACCCGCACCCCTGCTCTTTCCGTTCCCCCACGAACACGCACCCTTGCTCTTTGCGTTCCCCCACAAACCCGCACCCTTGCTCTTTGCGTTCCCCCACAAACACGCACCCTTGCTCTTTGCGTTCCCCCACGAACCCGCACCCTTGCTCTTTGCGTTCCCCCACGAACCCGCACCCTTGCTCTTTGCGTTTCCCCATGAACCCGCACCCTTGCTCTTTGCGTTCCCCCACGAACCCGCACGATTCCTCTTTGCGTTCCCCCACGAACCCGCACGGTTCCTCTTTGCGTTCCCCCACGAACGCGCACGGTTCCTCTTTGTGTTTCCCCATGAACCTGCACCCTTGCTCTTTGCGTTCCCCCACGAACCCGCACCCTTGCTCTTTGCGTTCCCCCACGAACACGCACCCTTGCTCTTTGCGTTCCCCCACGAACCCGCACCCTTCCTCTTTGCGTTTCCCCACGAACCCGCACCCTTGCTCTTTGCGTTCCCCCACGAACCCGCACGGTTCCTCTTTGCGTTCCCCCACAAACATGCACCCTTGCTCTTTGCGTTCCCCCACGAACCCGCACGGTTCCTCTTTGCGTTCCCCCACGAACCCGCACGGTTCCTCTTTGCGTTCCCCCACGAACCCGCACGGTTCCTCTTTGCGTTCCCCCACGAACCCGCACGGTTCCTCTTTGCGTTCCCCCACGAACCCGCACGGTTCCTCTTTGCGTTCCCCCACGAACCCGCACGGTTCCTCTTTGCGTTCCCCCACGAACCCGCACGGTTCCTCTTTGCGTTCCCCCACGAACCCGCACGGTTCCTCTTTGCGTTCCCCCACGAACCCGCACCCTTGCTCTTTGCGTTCCCCCACGAACCCGCACCCTTGCTCTTTGCGTTCCCCCACGAACCCGCACCCTTGCTCTTTGCGTTCCCCCACGAACCCGCACCCTTGCTCTTTGCGTTCCCCCACGAACCCGCACCCTTGCTCTTTGCGTTCCCCCACGAACCCGCACCCTTGCTCTTTGCGTTCCCCCACGAACCCGCACCCTTGCTCTTTGCGTTCCCCCACGAACCCGCACCCTTGCTCTTTGCGTTCCCCCACGAACCCGCACGATTCCTCTTTGCGTTCCCCCACGAACCCGCACGATTCCTCTTTGCGTTCCCCCACGAACCCGCACCCTTGCTGTTTGCGTTCCCCCACGAACCCGCACGGTTCCTCTTTGCGTTCCCCCACGAACCCGCACGGTTCCTCTTTGCGTTCCCCCACGAACCCGCACGGTTCCTCTTTGCGTTCCCCCACGAACCCGCACGGTTCCTCTTTGCGTTCCCCCACGAACCCGCACGGTTCCTCTTTGCGTTCCCCCACGAACCCGCACGGTTCCTCTTTGCGGTTCCCCACGAACCCGCACGGTTCCTCTTTGCGTTCTCCCACGAACCCGCACGGTTCCTCTTTGCGTTCCCCCACGAACCCGCACGGTTCCTCTTTGCGTTCCCCCACGAACCCGCACCCTTGCTCTTTGTGTTCCCCCACGAACAAGCACACTTGCTCTTTGCGTTCCCCCACGAACCCGCATGGTTCCTCTTTGCATTCCCCCACGAACCCGCACGGTTCCTCTTTGCGTTCCCTCACAAACCCACACGGTTCCTCTTTGCGTTCCCCCACGAACCCGCACCGTTCCTCTTTGCGTTCCCCCACGAACCCGCACCGTTCCTCTTTGCGTTCCCCCACGAACCCGCACCCTTGCTCTTTGCGTTCCCCCACGAACCCGCACCCTTGCTCTTTGCGTTCCCCCACGAACCCGCACCCTTGCTCTTTGCGTTCCCCCACGAACCCGCACCCTTGCTCTTTGCGTTCCTCCACGAACCCGCACCCTTGCTCTTTGCGTTCCCCCATGAACCCGCACCCTTGTTAGTTGCGTTCATCCACGAACCCGCACGGTTCCTCTTTGCATTCCCCCACGAACCCGCACCCTTGCTCTTTGCGTTCCCCCACGAACCCGCACGGTTCCTCTTTGCGTTCCCCCACGAACCCGCACGGTTCCTCTTTGCGTTCCCCCACGAACCTGCACGGTTCCTCTTTGCGTTCCCCCGCGAACCCGCACCCTTGCTCTTTGCGTTCCCCCATGAACCCGCACCCTTGCTCTTTGCGTTCCCCCACGAACCCGCACCCTTGCTCTTTGCGTTCCCCCACGAACCCGCACCCTAGCTCTTTGCGTTCCCCCACGAACCCGCACCCTTGCTCTTTGCGTTCCCCCACGAACCCGCACCCTTGCTCTTTGCGTTCCCCCACGAACCCGCACCCTTGCTCTTTGCGTTCCCCCACGAACCAGCACCGTTCCTGTTTGCGTTCCCCCACAAACCCACACCGTTCCTCTTTCCGTTCCCCCACGAACCCGCACCCTTGCTCTTTCCGTTCCCCCACGAACACGCACCCTTGCTCTTTGCGTTCCCCCACAAACCCGCACCCCTGCTCTTTGCGTTCCCCCACAAACACGCACCCTTGCTCTTTACGTTCCCCCACGAACCCGCACCCTTGCTCTTTGCGTTCCCCCACGAACCCGCACCCTTGCTCTTTGCGTTTCCCCATGAACCCGCACCCTTGCTCTTTGCGTTCCCCCACGAACCCGCACGATTCCTCTTTGCGTTCCCCCACGAACCCGCACGGTTCCTCTTTGCGTTCCCCCACGAACGCGCACGGTTCCTCTTTGCGTTTCCCCATGAACCCGCACGGTTCCTCTTTGCGTTCCCCCACGAACCCGCACCCTTGCTCTTTGCGTTCCCCCACGAACCCGCACCCTTGCTCTTTGCGTTCCCCCACAAACCCGCACCCTTGCTCTTTGCGTTCCCCCACGAACCCGCACCCTTCCTCTTTGCGTTCCCCCACGAACCCGCACCCTTGCTCTTTGCGTTCCCCCACGAACCCGCACGGTTCCTCTTTGCGTTCCCCCACAAACATGCACCTATGCTCTTTGCGTTCCCCCACGAACCCGCACGGTTCCTCTTTGCGTTCCCCCACGAACCCGCACCCTTGCTCTTTGCGTTCCCCCACGAACCCGCACCCTTGCTCTTTGCGTTCCCCCACGAACCCGCACCCTTGCTCTTTGCGTTTCCCCACGAACCCGCACCCTTGCTCTTTGCGTTCCCCCACGAACCCGCACCCTTGCTCTTTCCGTTCCCCCACGAACCCGCACCCTTGCTCTTTCCGTTCCCCCACGAACCCGCACCCTTGCTCTTTGCGTTCCCCCACGAACCCGCACCCTTGCTCTTTGCGTTCCTCCACGAACCCGCACCCTTGCTCTTTGCGTTCCCCCACGAACCCGCACGGTTCCTCTTTGCGTTCCCCCACGAACCCGCACGGTTCCTCTTTGCGGTTCCCCACGAACCCGCACGGTTCCTCTTTGCGTTCTCCCACGAACCCGCACGGTTCCTCTTTGCATTCCCCCACGAACCCGCACCCTTGCTCTTTGCGTTCCCTCACAAACCCACACGGTTCCTCTTTGTGTTCCCCCACGAACCCGCACCCTTGCTCTTTCCGTTCCCCCACGAACCCGCACCCTTCCTCTTTCCTTTCCCCCACGAACCCGCACGGTTCCTCTTTGCGTTCCCCCACGAACCCGCACCCTTGCTGTTTGCGTTCCCCCACGAACCCGCACCCTTGCTGTTTGCGTTCCCCCACGAACCCGCACCCTTGCTCTTTGCGTTCCCCCACGAACCCGCACCCTTGCTCTTTGCGTTCCCCCACGAACCCGCATGGTTCCTCTTTGCATTCCCCCACGAACCCGCACGGTTCCTCTTTGCGTTCCCTCACAAACCCACACAGTTCCTCTTTGCGTTCCCCCACGAACCCGCACCGTTCCTATTTGCGTTCCCCCACGAACCCGCACCGTTCCTCTTTGCGTTCCCCCACGAACCCGCACCCTTGCTCTTTGCGTTCCCCCACGAACCCGCACCCTTGCTCTTTGCGTTCCCCCACGAACCCGCACGATTCCTCTTTGCGTTCCCCCACGAACCCGCACCCTTGCTCTATGCGTTCCCCCACGAACCCGCACCCTAGCTCTTTGCGTTCCCCCATGAACCCGCACCCTTTTTCGTTGCGTTCATCCACGAACCCGCACGGTTCCTCTTTGCATTCCCCCACGAACCCGCACCCTTGCTCTTTGCGTTTCCCCACGAACCCGCACGATTCCTCTTTGCGTTCCCCCACGAACCCGCACGGTTCCTCTTTGCGTTCCCCCACGAACCCGCACGGTTCCTCTTTGCGTTCCCCCACGAACCTGCACGGTTCCTCTTTGCGTTCCCCCGCGAACCCGCACCCTTGCTCTTTGCGTTCCCCCACGAACCCGCACCCTTGCTCTTTCCGTTCCCCCACAAACACGCACCCTTGCTCTTTGCGTTCCCCCACGAACACGCACCCTTGCTCTTTGCGTTCCCCCACGAACCCGCACCCTTGCTCTTTGCGTTCCCCCACGAACCCGCACCCTTGCTCTTTGCGTTCCCCCATGAACCCCCACCCTTGTTCGTTGCGTTCATCCACGAACCCGCACGGTTCCTCTTTGCATTCCCCCACGAACCCGCACCCTTGCTCTTTGCGTTCCCCCACGAACCCGCACCCTTGCTCTTTGCGTTCCCCCACGAACCCGCACGGTTCCTCTTTGCGTTCCCCCACGAACCTGCACGGTTCCTCTTTGCGTTCCCCCGCGAACCCGCACCCTTGCTCTTTGCGTTCCCCCACGAACCCGCACCCTTGCTCTTTGCGTTCCCCCACGAACCCGCACCCTTGCTCTTTGCGTTCCCCCATGAACCCGCACCCTTGCTCTTTGCGTTCCCCCACGAACCCGCACCCTTGCTCTTTGCGTTCCCCCACGAACCCGCACCCTTCCTCTTCGCGTTCCCCCACGAACCCGCACCCTTGCTCTTTGCGTTCCCCCACGAACCCGCACCCTTGCTCTTTGCGTTCCCCCACGAACCCGCACCCTTGCTCTTTGCGTTCCCCCACGAACCCGCACGGTTCCTCTCTGCTTTCCCCCACGAACCCGCACGGTTCCTCTTTGCGTTCCCCCACGAACCCGCACCCTTGCTCTTTGCGTTCCCCCACGAACACGCACCCTTGCTCTTTGCGTTCCCCCACAAACCCGCACCCTTGCTCTTTGCGTTCCCCCACGAACCCGCACGATTCCTCTTTGCGTTCCCCCATGAACCCGCACGGTTCCTCTTTGCGTTCCCCCACGAACGCGCACGGTTCCTCTTTGCGTTTCCCCATGAACCCGCACGGTTCCTCTTTGCGTTCCCCCACGAACCCGCACCCTTGCTCTTTGCGTTCCCCCACGAACCCGCACCCTTGCTCTTTGCGTTCCCCCACGAACCCGCACCCTTGCTCTTTGCGTTTCCCCATGAAACCGCACCCTTCCTCTTTGCGTTCCCCCACGAACCCGCACCCTTGCTCTTTGCGTTCCCCCACGAACCTGCACGGTTCCTCTTTGCGTTCCCCCACAAACATGCACCCTTGCTCTTTGCGTTCCCCCACGAACCCGCACGGTTCCTCTTTGCGTTCCCCCACGAACCCGCACGGTTCCTCTTTGCGTTCCCCCACAAACATGCACCCTTGCTCTTTGCGTTCCCCCACGAACCCGCACGGTTCCTCTTTGCGTTCCCCCACGAACCCGCACCCTTGCTCTTTGCGTTCCCCCACGAACCCGCACCCTTGCTCTTTGCGTTCCCCCACGAACCCGCACCCTTGCTCTTTGTGTTTCCCCATGAACCCGCACCCTTGCTCTTTGCGTTCCCCCACGAACCCGCACCCTTGCTCTTTGCGTTCCCCCACGAACCCGCACCGTTCCTCTTTGCGTTCCCCCACGAACCCGCACCCTTTCTCTTTGCGTTCCCCCATGAACCCGCACCCTTGTTCGTTGCGTTCATCCACGAACCCGCACGGTTCCTCTTTGCATTCCCCCACGAACCCGCACCCTTGCTCTTTGCGTTCCCCCACGAACCCGCACGGTTCCTCTTTGCGTTCCCCCACGAACCCGCACGGTTCCTCTTTGCGTTCCCCCACGAACCTGCACGGTTCCTCTTTGCGTTCCCCCGCGAACCCGCACCCTTGCTCTTTGCGTTCCCCCACGAACCCGCACCCTTGCTCTTTGCGTTCCCCCACGAACCCGCACCCTTGCTCTTTGCGTTCCCCCACGAACCCGCACCCTTCCTCTTTGCGTTCCCCCACGAACCCGCACCCTTGCTCTTTGCGTTCCCCCACGAACCCGCACCCTTGCTCTTTGCGTTCCCCCACGAACCCGCACCCTTGCTCTTTGCGTTCCTCCACGAACCCGCACCCTTGCTCTTTGCGTTCCCCCACAAACCCACACCGTTCCTCTTTGCGTTCCCCCACGAACCCGCACCCCTGCTCTTTCCGTTCCCCCACGAACACGCACCCTTGCTCTTTGCGTTCCCCCACAAACCCGCACCCTTGCTCTTTGCGTTCCCCCACAAACACGCACCCTTGCTCTTTGCGTTCCCCCACGAACCCGCACCCTTGCTCTTTGCGTTCCCCCACGAACCCGCACCCTTGCTCTTTGCGTTTCCCCATGAACCCGCACCCTTGCTCTTTGCGTTCCCCCACGAACCCGCACGATTCCTCTTTGCGTTCCCCCACGAACCCGCACGGTTCCTCTTTGCGTTCCCCCACGAACGCGCACGGTTCCTCTTTGCGTTTCCCCATGAACCCGCACCCTTGCTCTTTGCGTTCCCCCACGAACCCGCACCCTTGCTCTTTGCGTTCCCCCACGAACCCGCACCCTTGCTCTTTGCGTTCCCCCACGAACCCGCACCCTTGCTCTTTGCGTTCCCCCACGAACCCGCACCCTTCCTCTTTGCGTTTCCCCATGAACCCGCACCCTTGCTCTTTGCGTTCCCCCACGAACCCGCACGGTTCCTCTTTGCGTTCCCCCACAAACATGCACCCTTGCTCTTTGCGTTCCCCCACGAACCCGCACGGTTCCTCTTTGCGTTCCCCCACGAACCCGCACCCTTGCTCTTTGCGTTCCCCCACGAACCCGCACGGTTCCTCTTTGCGTTCCCCCACGAACCCGCACCCTTGCTCTTTGCGTTCCCCCACGAACCCGCACCCTTGCTCTTTGCGTTCCCCCACGAACCCGCACGGTTCCTCTTTGCGTTCCCCCACGAACCCGCACCCTTGCTCTTTGCGTTCCCCCACGAACCCGCACCCTTGCTCTTTGCGTTCCCCCACGAACCCGCACCCTTGCTCTTTGCGTTCCCCCACGAACCCGCACCCTTGCTCTTTGCGTTCCCCCACGAACCCGCACCCTTGCTGTTTGCGTTCCCCCACGAACCCGCACCCTTGCTCTTTGCGTTCCCCCACGAACCCGCACCCTTGCTCTTTGCGTTCCCCCACGAACCCGCACCCTTGCTCTTTGCGTTCCCCCACGAACCCGCACGATTCCTCTTTGCGTTCCCCCACGAACCCGCACGATTCCTCTTTGCGTTCCCCCACGAACCCGCACGGTTCCTCTTGGCGTTCCCCCACGAACCCGCACCCTTGCTCTTTGCGTTCCCCCACGAACCCGCACGGTTCCTCTTTGCGTTCCCCCACGAACCCGCACGGTTCCTCTTTGCGTTCCCCCACGAACCCGCACGGTTCCTCTTTGCGTTCCCCCACGAACCCGCACGGTTCCTCTTTGCGTTCCCCCACGAACCCGCACGGTTCCTCTTTGCGTTCCCCCACGAACCCGCACGGTTCCTCTTTGCGGTTCCCCACGAACCCGCACGGTTCCTCTTTGCGTTCTCCCACGAACCCGCACGGTTCCTCTTTGCGTTCCCCCACGAACCCGCACGGTTCCTCTTTGCGTTCCCCCACGAACCCGCACCCTTGCTCTTTGTGTTCCCCCACGAACCCGCACACTTGCTCTTTGCGTTCCCCCACGAACCCGCATGGTTCCTCTTTGCATTCCCCCACGAACCCGCACGGTTCCTCTTTGCGTTCCCTCACAAACCCACACGGTTCCTCTTTGCGTTCCCCCTCGAACCCGCACCGTTCCTCTTTGCGTTCCCCCACGAACCCGCACCGTTCCTCTTTGCGTTCCCCCACGAACCCGCACCCTTGCTCTTTGCGTTCCCCCACGAACCCGCACCCTTGCTCTTTGCGTTCCCCCACGAACCCGCACCCTTGCTCTTTGCGTTCCCCCACGAACCCGCACCCTTGCTCTTTGCGTTCCCCCACGAACCCGCACCCTTGCTCTTTGCGTTCCCCCATGAGCCCGCACCCTTGTTCGTTGCGTTCATCCACGAACCCGCACGGTTCCTCTTTGCATTCCCCCACGAACCCGCACCCTTGCTCTTTGCGTTCCCCCACGAACCCGCACGGTTCCTCTTTGCGTTCCCCCACGAACCCGCACGGTTCCTCTTCGCGTTCCCGCACGAACCTGCACGGTTCCTCTTTGCGTTCCCCCGCGAACCCGCACCCTTGCTCTTTGCGTTCCCCCACGAACCCGCACCCTTGCTCTTTGCGTTCCCCCACGAACCCGCACCCTTGCTCTTTGCGTTCCCCCACGAACCCGCACCCTAGCTCTTTGTGTTCCCCCACGAACCCGCACCCTTGCTCTTTGTGTTCCCCCACGAACCCGCACCCTTGCTCTTTGCGTTCCCCCACGAACCCGCACCCTTGCTCTTTGCGTTCCCCCACGAACCAGCACCGTTCCTGTTTGCGTTCCCCCACAAACCCACACCGTTCCTCTTTGCGTTCCCCCACGAACCCGCACGGTTCCTCTTTGCGTTCCCCCACGAACCCGCACGGTTCCTCTTTGCGTTCCCCCACGAACACGCACCCTTGCTCTTTGCGTTCCCCCACAAACCCGCACCCTTGCTCTTTGCGTTCCCCCACAAACACGCACCCTTGCTCTTTGCGTTCCCCCACGAACCCGCACCCTTGCTCTTTGCGTTCCCCCACGAACCCGCACCCTTGCTCTTTGCGTTTCCCCATGAACCCGCACCCTTGCTCTTTGCGTTCCCCCACGAACCCGCACGATTCCTCTTTGCGTTCCCCCACGAACCCGCACGGTTCCTCTTTGCGTTCCCCCACGAACGCGCACGGTTCCTCTTTGCGTTTCCCCATGAACCCGCACGGTTCCTCTTTGCGTTCCCCCACGAACCCGCACCCTTGCTCTTTGCGTTCCCCCACGAACCCGCACCCTTGCTCTTTGCGTTCCCCCACAAACCCGCACCCTTGCTCTTTGCGTTCCCCCACGAACCCGCACCCTTCCTCTTTGCGTTCCCCCACGAACCCGCACGGTTCCTCTTTGCGTTCCCCCACGAACCCGCACGGTTCCTCTTTGCGTTCCCCCACGAACCCGCACCCTTGCTCTTTGCGTTCCCCCACGAACCCGCACCCTTGCTCTTTGCATTCCCCCACGAACCCGCACCCTTGCTCTTTGCGTTTCCCCACGAACCCGCACCCTTGCTCTTTGCGTTCCCCCACGAACCCGCACCCTTGCTCTTTCCGTTCCCCCACGAACCCGCACCCTTGCTCTTTCCGTTCCCCCACGAACCCGCACCCTTGCTCTTTGCGTTCCCCCACGAACCCGCACCCTTGCTCTTTGCGTTCCTCCACGAACCCGCACCCTTGCTCTTTGCGTTCCCCCACGAACCCGCACCCTTGCTCTTTGCGTTCCCCCACGAACCCGCACGGTTCCTCTTTGCGGTTCCCCACGAACCCGCACGGTTCCTCTTTGCGTTCTCCCACGAACCCGCACGGTTCCTCTTTGCATTCCCCCACGAACCCGCACGGTTCCTCTTTGCGTTCCCTCACAAACCCACACGGTTCCTCTTTGCGTTCCCCCACGAACCCGCACGGTTCCTCTTTGCGTTCCCCCACGAACCCGCACCGTTCCTCTTTGCGTTCCCCCACGAACCCGCACCCTTGCTCTTTGCGTTCCCCCACGAACCCGCACCCTTGCTCTTTGCGTTCCCCCACGAACCCGCACCCTTGCTCTTTGCGTTCCCCCACGAACCCGCACCCTTGCTCTTTGCGTTCCCCCACGAACCCGCACCCTTGCTCTTTGCGTTCCCCCACGAACCCGCACCCTAGCTCTTTACGTTCCCCCATGAACCCGCACCCTTGTTCGTTTCGTTCATCCACGAACCCGCAAGGTTCCTCTTTGCATTCCCCCACGAACCCGCACCCTTGCTCTTTGCGTTCCCCCACAAACCCGCACCCTTGCTCTTTGCGTTCCCCCACGAACCCGCACCCTTGCTGTTTGCGTTCCCCCACGAACCCGCACCCTTGCTCTTTGCGTTCCCCCACGAACCCGCACCCTTGCTCTTTGAGTTCCCCCACGAACGCGCACCCCTTCTCTATGCGTTCCCCCACGAACCCGCACCGTTCCTCTTTGCGTTCCCTCACAAACCCACACGGTTCCTTTTTGCATTCCCCCACGAACCCGCACGGTTCCTCTTTGCGTTCCCCCACGAACTTGCACGGTTCCTCTTTGCGTTCCCCCACGAACCCGCACCCTTGTTCGTTGCGTTCCTCCACGAACCCGCACGGTTCCTCTTTGCATTCCCCCACGAACCCGCACCCTTGCTCTTTGCGTTTCCCCACGAACCCGCACGGTTCCTCTTTGCGTTCCCCCACGAACCCGCACGGTTCCTCTTTGCGTTCCCCCACGAACCCGCACGGTTCCTCTTTGCGTTCCCCCACGAACCCGCACGGTTCCTCTTTGCGTTCCCCCACGAACCTGCACGGTTCCTCTTTGCGTTCCCCCGCGAACCCGCACCCTTGCTCTTTGCGTTCCCCCACGAACCTGCACCATTCCTCTTTGCGTTCCCCCACGAAACCGCACGGTTCCTCTTTGCGTTCCCCCACGAACCCGCACCCTTGCTCTTTGCTTTCCCCCACAAACCCGCACCCTTGCTCTTTGCGTTCCCCCACGAACCCGCACCCTTGCTCTTTGCGTTCCCCACGAACCGGCACCCTTGCTCTTTGCGTTCCCCCACGAACCCGCACCCTTGCTCTTTCCGTTCCCCCACGAACCCGCACCCTTGCTCTTTCCGTTCCCCCACGAACCCGCACCCTTGCTCTTTCCGTTCCCCCACGAACCCTCCCGGTTCCTCTTTGCGTTTCCCCACGAACCCGCACCCTTGCTCTTAGCGTTCCCCCACGAACCCACACGGTTCCTCTTTGCGTTCCCCCACGAACCCGCACCCTTGCTCTTTGCGTTCCCCCACGAACCCGCACGGTTGCTCTTTGCGTTCCCCCACGAACCCGCACCCTTGCTCTTTGCGTTCCCCCACGAACCCGCACCCTTGCTCTTTGCGTTCCCCCACAAACCCGCACCCTTGCTCTTTGCGTTCCCCCACAAACCCGCACCCTTGCTCTTTGCGTTCCCCCACAAACCCGCACGGTTCCTCTTTGCGTTCCCCCACGAACCCGCACGGTTCCTCTTTGCGTTCCCCCGCGAACCCGCACACTTGCTCTTTGCGTTCCCCCAAGAACCCGCACCGTTCCTCTTTGCGTTCCCCCACAAACCCACACCGTTCCTTTTTGCGTTCCCCCACAAACCCGCACCCTTGCTCTTTGCGTTCCCCCACGAACCCGCACCCTTGCTCTTTGCGTTCCCCCGCGAACCCGCACCCTTGCTCTTTTCGTTCCCCCACGAACCCGCACCCTTGCTCTTTGCGTTCCCCCACGAACGCGCACCCTTGCTCTTTGCATTCCCCCACGAACCCGCACCCTTGCTCTTTGCGTTCCCCCACGAACCCGCACCCTAGCTCTTTGCGTTCCCCCACGAACCCGCACCCTAGCTCTTTGCGTTCCCCCACGAACCCGCACCCTTGCTCTTTGCGTTCCCCCACGAACCCGCACCCTTGCTCTTTGCGTTCCCCCACGAACCCGCACCCTTGCTCTTTGCGTTCCCCCACGAACCCGCACCCTTGCTCTTTGTTTTCCCCCACGAACCCGCACCCTTGCTCTTTGCGTTCCCCCACGAACCCGCACCCTTGCTCTTTGCGTTCCCCCACGAACCCGCACCCTTGCTCTTTGCGTTCCCCCACGAACCCGCACCCTTGCTCTTTGTTTTCCCCCACGAACCCGCACCCTTGCTCTTTGCGTTCCCCCACGAACCCGCACCCTTGCTCTTTGCGTTCCCCCACGAACCCGCACCCTTGCTCTTTGCGTTCCTCCACGAACCCGCACCTTTCCTGTTTGCGTTCTCTCACGAACCCGCGCCCTTGCTCTTTGTGTTCCCCCACGAACCCGCACCCTTGCTCTTTGCGTTCCCCCACGAACCCGCACGGTTCCTCTTTGCGTTCCCCCACGAACCCGCACGGTTCCTCTTTGCGTTCTCCCACGAACCCGCACGGTTCCTCTTTGCGTTCCCCCACGAACCCGCACCCTTGCTCTTTGCGTTCCCCCACGAACCCGCACCCTTGCTCTTTGCGTTCCCCCACGAACCCGCACCCTTGCTCTTTGCGTTCCCCCACGAACCCGCACCCTTGCTCTTTGCGTTCCCCCACGAACCCGCACCCTTGCTCTTTGCGTTCCCCCACGAACCCGCACCCTTGCTCTTTGCGTTGCCCCACGAGCCCGCACCCTTGCTCTTTGCGTTCCCCCACGAACCCGCACCCTTGCTCTTTGCGTTCCCCCACGAACCCGCACCGTTCCTCTTTGCGTTCCCCCACAAACCCAGACCGTTCCTCTTTGCGTTCCCCCACAAACACGCACCCTTGCTCTTTGCGTTCCCCCACGAACCCGCACCCTTGCTCTTTGCGTTTCCCCACGAACCCGCACCCTTGCTCTTTGCGTTCCCCCACGAACCCGCACCGTTCCTCTTTGCGTTCCCCCACGAACCCGCACCCTAGCTCTTTGCGTTTCCCCATGAACCCGCACCCTTGCTCTTTACGTTCCCCCACGAACCCGCACGATTCCTCTTTGCGTTCCCCCACGAACCCGCACGGTTCCTCTTTGCGTTCCCCCACGAACCCGCACGGTTCCTCTCTGCTTTCCCCCACGAACCCGCACGGTTCCTCTTTGCGTTCCCCCACGAACCCGCACCCTTGCTCTTTGCGTTCCCCCACGAACCCGCACCCTTGCTCTTTGCGTTCCCCCACGAACCCGCACGATTCCTCTTTGCGTTCCCCCACGAACCCGCACGGTTCCTCTTTGCGTTCCCCCACGAACCCGCACCCTTGCTCTTTGCATTCCCCCACGAACCCGCACCCTTGCTCTTTGCGTTCCCCCACGAACCCGCACCCTTCCTCTTTGCGTTCCCCCACGAACCCGCACCCTTGGTCTTTGCGTTCCCCCACGAACCCGCACGGTTCCTCTTTGCGTTCCCCCACAAACATGCACCCTTGCTCTTTGCGTTCCCCCACGAACCCGCACGGTTCCTCTTTGCGTTCCCCCACGAACCCGCACCCTTGCTCTTTGCGTTCCCCCACGAACCCGCACCCTTGCTCTTTGCGTTCCCCCACGAACCCGCACGGTTCCTCTTTGCGTTCCCCCACGAACCCGCACGGTTCCTCTTTGCGTTCCCCCACAAACATGCACCCTTGCTCTTTGCGTTCCCCCACGAACCCGCACGGTTCCTCTTTGCGTTCCCCCACGAACCCGCACCCTTGCTCTTTGCGTTCCTCCACGAACCCGCACCCTTGCTCTTTGCGTTCCCCCACGAACCCGCACGGTTCCTCTTTGCGTTCCCCCACGAACCCGCACGGTTCCTCTTTGCGGTTCCACACGAACCCGCGCGGTTCCTCTTTGCGTTCTCCCACGAACCCGCACGGTTCCTCTTTGCGTTCCCCCACGAACCCGCACGGTTCCTCTTTGCGTTCCCCCACGAACCCGCACCCTTGCTCTTTGTGTTCCCCCACGAACCCGCACCCTTGCTCTTTGCGTTCCCCCACGAACCCACATGCTTCCTCTTTGCATTCCCCCACGAACCCGCACGGTTCCTCTTTGCGTTCCCTCACAAACCCACACGGTTCCTCTTTGCGTTCCCCCACGAACCCGCACCGTTCCTATTTGCGTTCCCCCACGAACCCGCACCGTTCCTCTTTGCGTTCCCCCACGAACCCGCACGATTCCTCTTTGCGTTCCCCCATGAACCCGCACCCTAGCTCTTTGCGTTCCCCCATGAACCCGCACCCTTGTTCGTTGCGTTCATCCACGAACCCGCACGGTTCCTCTTTGCATTCCCCCACGAACCCGCACCCTTGCTCTTTGCGTTCCCCCACGAACCCGCACGATTCCTCTTTGCGTTCCCACACGAACCCGCACGGTTCCTCTTTGCGTTCCCCCACGAACCCGCACGGTTCCTCTTTGCGTTCCCCCACGAACCTGCACGGTTCCTCTTTGCGTTCCCCCGCGAACCCGCACCCTTGCTCTTTGCGTTCCCCCACGAACCCGCACGGTTCCTCTTTGCGTTCCCCCACGAACCTGCACGGTTCCTCTTTGCGTTCCCCCACGAACCCGCACGGTTCCTCTTTGCGTTCCCCCACGAACCCGCACCCTTGCTCTTTGCGTTCCCCCACGAACCCGCACCCTTGCTCTTTGCGTTCCCCCACGAACCCGCACCCTTCCTCTTTGCGTTCCCCCACGAACCCGCACCCTTGCTCTTTGCGTTCCCCCACGAACCCGCACCCTTGCTCTTTGCGTTCCCCCACGAACCCGCACCCTTGCTGTTTGCGTTCCCCCACGAACCCGCACCCTTGCTCTTTGCGTTCCCCCACGAACCCGCACCCTTGCTCTTTGAGTTCCCCCACGAACGCGCACCCCTTCTCTATGCGTTCCCCCACGAACCCGCACCGTTCCTCTTTGCGTTCCCTCACAAACCCACACGGTTCCTCTTTGCATTCCCCCACGAACCCGCACGGTTCCTCTTTGCGTTCCCCCACGAACTTGCACGGTTCCTCTTTGCGTTCCCCCACGAACCCGCACCCTTGTTCGTTGTGTTCCTCCACGAACCCGCACGGTTCCTCTTTGCATTCCCCCACGAACCCGCACCCTTGCTCTTTGCGTTTCCCCACGAACCCGCACGGTTCCTCTTTGCGTTCCCCCACGAACCCGCACGGTTCCTCTTTGCGTTCCCCCACGAACCCGCACGGTTCCTCTTGGCGTTCCCCCACGAACCTGCACGGTTCCTCTTTGCGTTCCCCCACGAACCTGCACGGTTCCTCTTAGCGTTCCCCCGCGAACCCGCACCCTTGCTCTTTGCGTTCCCCCACGAACCTGCACCATTCCTCTTTGCGTTCCCCCACAAACCCACACCGTACCTCTTTGCGTTCCCCCACAAACCCGCACCCTTGCTCTTTGCGTTCCCCCACGAACCCGCACCCTTGCTCTTTGCGTTCCCCCACGAACCCGCACCCTTGCTGTTTGCTTTCCCCCACGAACCCGCACCCTTGCTGTTTGCGATCCCCCACGAACCCGCACGGTTCCTCTTTGCGTTCCCCCACGAACCCGCACGGTTCCTTTTTGCGTTCCCCCACGAACCCGCACAGTTCCTCTTTGCGTTCCCCCACGAACCCGCACGGTTCCTCTTTGCGTTCCCCCACGAACCCGCACGGTTCCTCTTTGCGTTCCCCCACGAACCCGCACGGTTCCTCTTTGCGTTCCCCCACGAACCCGCACGGTTCCTCTTTGCGTTCCCCCACGAACCCGCACGGTTCCTCTTTGCGTTCCCCCACGAACCCGCACGGTTCCTCTTTGCGTTCCCCCACGAACCCGCACGGTTCCTCTTTGCGTTCCCCCACGAACCCGCACGGTTCCTCTTTGCGTTCCCCCGCGAACCCGCACGGTTCCTCTTTGCGTTCCCCCGCAAACCCGCACCCTTGCTCTTTGCGTTCCCCCATGAACCCACACCGTTCCTCTTTGCGTTCCCCCACAAACCCGCACCCTTGCTCTTTGCGTTCCCCCACTAACCCGCACCCTTGCTCTTTGCGTTCCCCCACGAACCCGCACCCTTGCTGTTTGCGTTCCCCCACGAACCCGCACCCTTGCTGTTTGCGTTCCCCCACGAACCCGCACGGTTCCTCTTTGCGTTCCCCCACGAACCCGCACCCTTGCTCTTTGCGTTCCCCCACGAACCCGCACCCTTGCTCTTTGCGTTCCCCCATGAACCCGCACGGTTCCTCTTTGCGTTCCCCCACGAACCCGCACGGTTCCTCTTTGCGTTCCCCCACGAACCCGCACGGTTCCTCTTTGCGTTCCCCCACGAACCCGCACGGTTCCTCTTTGCGTTCCCCCACGAACCCGCACGGTTCCTCTTTGCGTTCCCCCACGAACCCGCACGGTTCCTCTTTGCGTTCCCCCACGAACCCGCACCCTTGCTCTTTGCGTTCCCCCACGAACCCGCACCCTTGCTCTTTGCGTTCCCCCACGAACCCGCACCCTTGCTCTTTGCGTTCCCCCACGAACCCGCACCCTTGCTCTTTGCGTTCCCCCACGAACCCGCACCCTTGCTCTTTGCGTTCCCCCACGAACCCGCACCCTTGCTCTTTGCGTTCCCCCACGAACCCGCACGGTTCCTCTTTGCGTTCCCCCACAAACCCAGACCGTTCCTCTTTGCGTTCCCCCACAAACACGCACCCTTGCTCTTTGCGTTCCCCCACGAACCCGCACCCTTGCTCTTTGCGTTCCCCCACGAACCCGCACCCTTGCTCTTTGCGTTCCCCCACGAACCCGCACCCTTGCTCTTTGCGTTTCCCCATGAACCCGCACCCTTGCTCTTTGCGTTCCCCGACGAACCCGCACGATTCCTCTTTGCGTTCCCCCACGAACCCGCACCCTTGCTCTTGGCGTTCCCCCACGAACCCGCACGGTTCCTCTTGGCGTTCCCCCACGAACCCGCACGGTTCCTCTTTGCGTTCCCCCACAAACCCGCACCCTTGCTCTTTGCGTTCCCCCACGAACCCGCACCCTTGCTGTTTGCGTTCCCCCACGAACCCGCACCCTTGCTGTTTGCGTTCCCCCACGAACCCGCACCCTTGCTGTTTGCGTTCCCCCACGAACCCGCACGGTTCCTCTTTGCGTTCCCCCACGAACCCGCACCCTTGCTCTTTGCGTTCCCCCACGAACCCGCACGGTTCCTCTTTGCGTTCCCCCACGAACCCGCACGGTTCCTCTTTGCGTTCCCCCACGAACCCGCACGGTTCCTCTTTGCGTTCCCCCACGAACCCGCACGGTTCCTCTTTGCATTCCCCCACGAACCCGCACGGTTCCTCTTTGCGTTCCCCCACGAACCCGCACGGTTCCTCTTTGCGTTCCCCCACGAACCCGCACGGTTCCTCTTTGCGTTCCCCCACGAACCCGCACGGTTCCTCTTTGCGTTCCCCCACGAACCCGCACCCTTGCTCTTTGCGTTCCCCCACGAACCCGCACCCTTGCTCTTTGCGTTCCCCCACGAACCCGCACCCTTGCTCTTTGCGTTCCCCCACGAACCCGCACCCTTGCTCTTTGCGTTCCCCCACGAACCCGCACCGTTCCTCTTTGCGTTCCCCCACAAACCCAGACCGTTCCTCTTTGCGTTCCCCCACAAACACGCACCCTTGCTCTTTGCGTTCCCCCACGAACCCGCACCCATGCTCTTTGCGTTCCCCCACGAACCCGCACCCTTGCTCTTTGCGTTCCCTCACGAACCCGCCCGGTTCCTCTTTGCGTTTCCCCACGAACCCGCACCCTTGCTCTTTGCGTTCCCCCACGAACCCGCACGATTCCTCTTTGCGTTCCCCCACGAACCCGCACCCTTGCTCTTTGCGTTCCCCCACGAACCCGCACGGTTCCTCTTGGCGTTCCCCCACGAACCCGCACGGTTCCTCTTTGCGTTCCCCCACAAACCCGCACCCTTGCTCTTTGCGTTCCCCCACGAACCCGCACGGTTCCTCTTTGCGTTCCCCCACGAACCCGCACGGTTCCTCTTTGCGGTTCCCCACGAACCCGCACGGTTCCTCTTTGCGTTCTCCCACGAACCCGCACGGTTCCTCTTTGCGTTCCCCCACGAACCCGCACGGTTCCTCTTTGCGTTCCCCCACGAACCCGCACCGTTCCTCTTTGCGTTCCCCCACGAACCCGCACCGTTCCTCTTTGCGTTCCCCCACGAACCCACACCCTTGCTCTTTGCGTTCCCCCACGAACCCGCACCCTTGCTCTTTGCGTTCCCCCACGAACCCGCACCCTTGCTCTTTGCGTTCCCCCACGAACCCGCACCCTTGCTCTTTGCGTTCCCCCACGAACCCGCACCCTTGCTCTTTGCGTTCCCCCACGAACCCGCACCCTTGCTCTTTGCGTTCCCCCACGAACCCGCACCCTTGCTCTTTGCGTTCCCCCACGAACCCGCACCGTTCCTCTTTGCGTTCCCCCACAAACCCAGACCGTTCCTCTTTGCGTTCCCCCACAAACACGCACCCTTGCTCTTTGCGTTCCCCCACGAACCCGCACCCTTGCTCTTTGCGTTCCCCCACGAACCCGCACCCTTGCTCTTTGCGTTCCCCCACGAACCCGCACCCTTGCTCTTTGCGTTT
Source organism: Oreortyx pictus (assembly GCA_036925125.1). Classification (NCBI taxonomy): domain Eukaryota; kingdom Metazoa; phylum Chordata; class Aves; order Galliformes; family Odontophoridae; genus Oreortyx; species Oreortyx pictus. Next base: position 83,218 of record JAUPFR010000035.1, on the reverse strand, counting down.
CCCCATGAACCCGCACCCTTGCTCTTTGCGTTCCCCCACGAACCCGCACGATTCCTCTTTGCGTTCCCCCACGAACCCGCACCCTTGCTCTTGGCGTTCCCCCACGAACCCGCACGGTTCCTCTTGGCGTTCCCCCACAAACCCGCACCCTTGCTCTTTGCGTTCCCCCACGAACCCGCACCCTTGCTCTTTGCGTTCCCCCACGAACCCGCACCCTTGCTGTTTGCGTTCCCCCACGAACCCGCACCCTTGCTGTTTGCGTTCCCCCACGAACCCGCACGGTTCCTCTTTGCGTTCCCCCACGAACCCGCACCCTTGCTCTTTGCGTTCCCCCACGAACCCGCACGGTTCCTCTTTGCGTTCCCCCACGAACCCGCACGGTTCCTCTTTGCGTTCCCCCACGAACCCGCACGGTTCCTCTTTGCGTTCCCCCACGAACCCGCACGGTTCCTCTTTGCATTCCCCCACGAACCCGCACGGTTCCTCTTTGCGTTCCCCCACGAACCCGCACGGTTCCTCTTTGCGTTCCCCCACGAACCCGCACGGTTCCTCTTTGCGTTCCCCCACGAACCCGCACCCTTGCTCTTTGCGTTCCCCCACGAACCCGCACCCTTGCTCTTTGCGTTCCCCCACGAACCCGCACCCTTGCTCTTTGCGTTCCCCCACGAACCCGCACCCTTGCTCTTTGCGTTCCCCCACGAACCCGCACCGTTCCTCTTTGCGTTCCCCCACAAACCCAGACCGTTCCTCTTTGCGTTCCCCCACAAACACGCACCCTTGCTCTTTGCGTTCCCCCACGAACCCGCACCCATGCTCTTTGTGTTCCCCCACGAACCCGCACCCTTGCTCTTTGCGTTCCCCCACGAACCCGCCCGGTTCCTCTTTGCGTTTCCCCACGAACCCGCACCCTTGCTCTTTGCGTTCCCCCACGAACCCGCACGATTCCTCTTTGCGTTCCCCCACGAACCCGCACCCTTGCTCTTTGCGTTCCCCCACGAACCCGCACGGTTCCTCTTGGCGTTCCCCCACGAACCCGCACGGTTCCTCTTTGCGTTCCCCCACAAACCCGCACCCTTGCTCTTTGCGTTCCCCCACGAACCCGCACGGTTCCTCTTTGCGTTCCCCCACGAACCCGCACGGTTCCTCTTTGCGGTTCCCCACGAACCCGCACGGTTCCTCTTTGCGTTCTCCCACGAACCCACACGGTTCCTCTTTGCGTTCCCCCACGAACCCGCACGGTTCCTCTTTGCGTTCCCCTACGAACCCGCACCGTTCCTCTTTGCGTTCCCCCACGAACCCGCACCGTTCCTCTTTGCGTTCCCCCACGAACCCACACCCTTGCTCTTTGCGTTCCCCCACGAACCCGCACCGTTGCTCTTTGCGTTCCCCCACGAACCCGCACCCTTGCTCTTTGCGTTCCCCCACGAACCCGCACCCTTGCTCTTTGCGTTCCCCCACGAACCCGCACCCTTGCTCTTTCCGTTCCCCCACGAACCCGCACCCTTGTTCGTTGCGTTCCTCCACGAACCCGCACCGTTCCTCTTTGCATTCCCCCACGAACCCGCACCCTTGCTCTTTGCGTTTCCCCATGAACCCGCACGATTCCTCTTTGCGTTCCCCTACGAACCCGCACGGTTCCTCTTTACGTTCCCCCACGAACCCGCACGGTTCCTCTTTGCGTTCCCCCACGAACCTGCACGGTTCCTCTTTGCGTTCCCCCGCGAACCCGCACCCTTGCTCTTTGCGTTCCCCCACGAAACCGCACGGTTCCTCTTTGCATTCCCCCACGAACCCGCACCCTTGCTCTTTGCGTTCCCCCACGAACCCGCACCCTTCCTCTTTGCGTTCCCCCACGAACCCGCACCCTTGCTCTTTGCGTTCCCCCACGAACCCGCACCCTTGTTCGTTGCGTTCCTCCACGAACCCGCACGGTTCCTCTTTGCATTCCCCCACGAACCCGCACCCTTGCTCTTTGCGTTTCCCCACGAACCCGCACGGTTCCTCTTTGCGTTCCCCCACGAACCCGCACGGTTCCTCTTTGCGTTCCCCCACGAACCCGCACGGTTCCTCTTTGCGTTCCCCCACGAACCTGCACGGTTCCTCTTTGCGTTCCCCCGCGAACCCGCACACTTGCTCTTTGCGTTCCCCCACGAACCTGCACCATTCCTCTTTGCGTTCCCCCACAAACCCACACCGTTCCTCTTTGCGTTCCCCCACAAACCCGCACCCTTGCTCTTTGCGTTCCCCCACGAACCCGCACCCTTGCTCTTTGCGTTCCCCCACGAACCCGCACCCTTGCTCTTTCCGTTCCCCCACGAACCCGCACGGTTCCTCTTTGCGTTCCCCCACGAACCCGCACGGTTCCTCTTTGCGTTCCCCCACGAACCCGCACGGTTCCTCTTTGCGTTCCCCCACGAACCCGCACGGTTCCTCTTTGCGTTCCCCCACGAACCCGCACGGTTCCTCTTTGCGTTCCCCCACGAACCCGCACGGTTCCTCTTTGCGTTCCCCCACGAACCCGCACGGTTCCTCTTTGCGTTCCCCCACGAACCCGCACGGTTCCTCTTTGCGTTCCCCCACGAACCCGCACGGTTCCTCTTTGCGTTCCCCCACGAACCCGCACCCTTGCTCTTTGCGTTTCCCCACGAACCCGCACGGTTCCTCTTTGCGTTCCCCCACGAACCCGCACGGTTCCTCTTTGCGTTCCCCCGCGAACCCGCACCCTTGCTCTTTGCGTTCCCCCACGAACCCACACCGTTCCTCTTTGCGTTCCCCCATGAACCCGCACCCTTGCTCTTTGCGTTCCCCCACGAACCCGCACCCTTGCTGTTTGCGTTCCCCCACGAACCCGCACCCTTGCTGTTTGCGTTCCCCCACGAACCCGCACGGTTCCTCTTTGCGTTCCCCCACGAACCCGCACGGTTCCTCTTTGCGTTCCCCCACGAACCCGCACGGTTCCTCTTTGCGTTCCCCCACGAACCCGCACGGTTCCTCTTTGCGTTCCCCCACGAACCCGCACCCTTGCTCTTTGCGTTCCCCCACGAACCCGCACCCTTGTTCGTTGCGTTCCTCCATGAACCCGCACCGTTCCTCTTTGCATTCCCCCACGAACCCGCACCCTTGCTCTCTGCGTTCCCCCACGAACCCGCACGGTTCCTCTTTACGTTCCCCCACGAACCCGCACGGTTCCTCTTTGCGTTCCCCCACGAACCTGCACGGTTCCTCTTTGCGTTCCCCCGCGAACCCGCACCCTTGCTCTTTGCGTTCCCCCGCGAACCCGCACCCTTGCTCTTTGCGTTCCCCCACGAACCCGCACGGTTCCTCTTTGCGTTCCCCCACGAACCCGCACGGTTCCTCTTTGCGTTCCCCCACGAACCCGCACGGTTCCTCTTTGCGTTCTCCAACGAACCCGCACGGTTCCTCTTTGCGTTCCCCCACGAACCCGCACGGTTCCTCTTTGCGTTCCCCCACGAACCCGCACCCTTGCTCTTTGCGTTCCCCCACGAACCCGCACCCTTGCTCTTTGCGTTCCCCCACGAACCCGCACGGTTCCTCTTTGCGTTCCCCCACGAACCCGCACGGTTCCTCTTTGCGTTCCCCCACGAACCCGCACGGATCCTCTTTGCGTTCTCCAACGAACCCGCACGGTTCCTCTTTGCGTTCCCCCACGAACCCGCACGGTTCCTCTTTGCGTTCCCCCACGAACCCGCACCCTTGCTCTTTGCGTTCCCCCACGAACCCGCACCCTTGCTCTTTGCGTTCCCCCACGAACCCGCACCCTTGCTCTTTGCGTTCCCCCACGAACCCGCACCCTTGCTCTTTGCGTTCCCCCACGAACCCGCACCCTTCCTCTTTGCGTTCCCCCACGAACCCGCACCCTTGCTCTTTGCGTTCCCCCACGAACCCGCACCCTTGCTCTTTGCGTTCCCCCACGAACCCGCACCCTTGCTGTTTGCGTTCCCCCACGAACCCGCACCCTTGCTCTTTGCGTTCCCCCACGAACCCGCACCCTTGCTCTTTGAGTTCCCCCACGAACGCGCACCCCTTCTCTATGCGTTCCCCCACGAACCCGCACCGTTCCTCTTTCCGTTCCCCCACAAACCCACACGGTTCCTCTTTGCATTCCCCCACGAACCCGCACGGTTCCTCTTTGCGTTCCCCCACGAACCCGCACGGTTCCTCTTTGCGTTCCCCCACGAACCCGCACGGTTCCTCTTTGCGTTCCCCCACGAACCCGCACGGTTCCTCTTTGCGTTCCCCCACGAACCCGCACGGTTCCTCTTTGCGTTCCCCCACGAACCCGCACGGTTCCTCTTTGCGTTCCCCCACGAACCCGCACGGTTCCTCTTTGCGTTCCCACACGAACCCGCACGGTTCCTCTTTGCGTTCCCCCACGAACCCGCACCCTTGCTCTTTGCGTTTCCCCACGAACCCGCACGGTTCCTCTTTGCGTTCCCCCACGAACCCGCACGGTTCCTCTTTGCGTTCCCCCACGAACCCGCACGGTTCCTCTTTGCGTTCCCCCACGAACCCGCACGGTTCCTCTTTGCGTTCCCCCGCGAACCCGCACCCTTGCTCTTTGCGTTCCCCCACGAACCCACACCGTTCCTCTTTGCGTTCCCCCACGAACCCGCACCCTTGCTCTTTGCGTTCCCCCACGAACCCGCACCCTTGCTGTTTGCGTTCCCCCACGAACCCGCACCCTTGCTGTTTGCGTTCCCCCACGAACCCGCACGGTTCCTCTTTGCGTTCCCCCACGAACCCGCACGGTTCCTCTTTGCGTTCCCCCACGAACCCGCACGGTTCCTCTTTGCGTTCCCCCACGAACCCGCACGGTTCCTCTTTGCGTTCCCCCACGAACCCGCACCCTTGCTCTTTGCGTTCCCCCACGAACCCGCACCCTTGTTCGTTGCGTTCCTCCACGAACCCGCACCGTTCCTCTTTGCATTCCCCCACGAACCCGCACCCTTGCTCTTTGCGTTTCCCCATGAACCCGCACGATTCCTCTTTGCGTTCCCCTACGAACCCGCACGGTTCCTCTTTACGTTCCCCCACGAACCCGCACGGTTCCTCTTTGCGTTCCCCCACGAACCTGCACGGTTCCTCTTTGCGTTCCCCCGCGAACCCGCACCCTTGCTCTTTGCGTTCCCCCACGAACCCGCACGGTTCCTCTTTGCGTTCCCCCACGAACCCGCACCCTTGCTCTTTGCGTTCCCCCACGAACCCGCACCCTTGCTCTTTGCGTTCCCCCACGAACCCGCACCCTTGCTCTTTGCGTTCCCCCACAAACCCGCACCCTTGCTCTTTGCGTTCCCCCACGAACCCGCACCCTTGCTCTTTGCGTTCCCCCACGAACCCGCACCCTTGCTCTTTGCGTTCCCCCACGAACCCGCACCGTTCCTCTTTGCGTTCCCCCACAAACCCAGACCATTCCTCTTTGCGTTCCCCCACAAACACGCACCCTTGCTCTTTGCGTTCCCCCACGAACCCGCACCCTGGCTCTTTGCGTTCCCCCACGAACCCGCACCCTTGCTCTTTGCGTTCCCCCACGAACCCGCACCCTTGCTCTTTGCGTTTCCCCATGAACCCGCACCCTTGCTCTTTGCGTTCCCCCACGAACCCGCACGATTCCTCTTTGCGTTCCCCCACGAACCCGCACCCTTGCTCTTTGCGTTCCCCCACGAACCCGCACGGTTCCTCTTGGCGTTCCCCCACGAACCCGCACGGTTCCTCTTTGCGTTCCCCCACAAACCCGCACCCTTGCTCTTTGCGTTCCCCCACGAACCCGCACCCTTGCTCTTTGCGTTCCCCCACGAACCCGCACCCTTGCTCTTTGCGTTCCCCCACGAACCCGCACCCTTGCTGTTTGCGTTCCCCCACGAACCCGCACGGTTCCTCTTTGCGTTCCCCCACGAACCCGCACCCTTGCTCTTTGCGTTCCCCCACGAACCCGCACGGTTCCTCTTTGCGTTCCCCCACGAACCCGCACGGTTCCTCTTTGCGTTCCCCCACGAACCCGCACGGTTCCTCTTTGCGTTCCCCCACGAACCCGCACGGTTCCTCTTTGCGTTCCCCCACGAACCCGCACGGTTCCTCTTTGCGTTCCCCCACGAACCCGCACGGTTCCTCTTTGCGTTCCCCCACGAACCCGCACGGTTCCTCTTTGCGTTCCCCCACGAACCCGCACGGTTCCTCTTTGCGTTCCCCCACGAACCCGCACGGTTCCTCTTTGCGTTCCCCCACGAACCCGCACGGTTCCTCTTTGCGTTCCCCCACGAACCCGCACCCTTGCTCTTTGCGTTCCCCCACGAACCCGCACCCTTGCTCTTTGCGTTCCCCCACGAACCCGCACCCTTGCTCTTTGCGTTCCCCCACGAACCCGCACCCTTGCTCTTTGCGTTCCCCCACGAACCCGCACCGTTCCTCTTTGCGTTCCCCCACAAACCCAGACCGTTCCTCTTTGCGTTCCCCCACAAACACGCACCCTTGCTCTTTGCGTTCCCCCACGAACCCGCACCCATGCTCTTTGCGTTCCCCCACGAACCCGCACCCTTGCTCTTTGCGTTCCCCCACGAACCCGCACCCTTGCTCTTTGCGTTTCCCCACGAACCCGCACCCTTGCTCTTTGCGTTCCCCCACGAACCCGCACGATTCCTCTTTGCGTTCCCCCACGAACCCGCACCCTTGCTCTTTGCGTTCCCCCACGAACCCGCACGGTTCCTCTTGGCGTTCCCCCACGAACCCGCACGGTTCCTCTTTGCGTTCCCCCACAAACCCGCACCCTTGCTCTTTGCGTTCCCCCACGAACCCGCACGGTTCCTCTTTGCGTTCCCCCACGAACCCGCACGGTTCCTCTTTGCGGTTCCCCACGAACCCGCACGGTTCCTCTTTGCGTTCTCCCACGAACCCGCACGGTTCCTCTTTGCGTTCCCCCACGAACCCGCACGGTTCCTCTTTGCGTTCCCCCACGAACCCGCACCGTTCCTCTTTGCGTTCCCCCACGAACCCGCACCGTTCCTCTTTGCGTTCCCCCACGAACCCACACCCTTGCTCTTTGCGTTCCCCCACGAACCCGCACCCTTGCTCTTTGCGTTCCCCCACGAACCCGCACCCTTGCTCTTTGCGTTCCCCCACGAACCCGCACCCTTGCTCTTTGCGTTCCCCCACGAACCCGCACCCTTGCTCTTTGCGTTCCCCCACGAACCCGCACGATTCCTCTTTGCGTTCCCCCATGAACCCGCACCCTAGCTCTTTGCATTCCCCCACGAACCCGCACCCTTGCTCTTTGCGTTTCCCCATGAACCCGCACGATTCCTCTTTGCGTTCCCCTACGAACCCGCACGGTTCCTCTTTACGTTCCCCCACGAACCCGCACGGTTCCTCTTTGCGTTCCCCCACGAACCTGCACGGTTCCTCTTTGCGTTCCCCCGCGAACCCGCACCCTTGCTCTTTGCGTTCCCCCACGAAACCGCACGGTTCCTCTTTGCGTTCCCCCACGAACCCGCACCCTTGCTCTTTGCGTTCCCCCACGAACCCGCACCCTTCCTCTTTGCGTTCCCCCACGAACCCGCACCCTTGCTCTTTGCGTTCCCCCACGAACCCGCACCCTTGCTCTTTGCGTTCCCCCACGAACCCGCACCCTTGCTCTTTCCGTTCCCCCACGAACCCGCACCCTTCCTCTTTCCGTTCCCCCACGAACCCGCACCCTTGCTCTTTCCGTTCCCCCACGAACCCGCCCGGTTCCTCTTTGCGTTTCCCCACGAACCCGCACCCTTGCTCTTAGTGTTCCCCCACGAACCCACACGGTTCCTCTTTGCGTTCCCCCACGAACCCGCACCCTTGCTCTTTGCGTTCCCCCACGAACCCGCACCCTTGCTCTTTGCGTTCCCCCACGAACCCGCACCCTTGCTCTTTGCGTTCCCCCACGAACCCGCACCCTTGCTGTTTGCGTTCCCCCACGAACCCGCACGGTTCCTCTTTGCGTTCCCCCACGAACCCGCACCCTTGCTCTTTGCGTTCCCCCCATGAACCCGCACGGTTCCTCTTTGCGTTCCCCCACGAACCCGCACGGTTCCTCTTTGCGTTCCCCCACGAACCCGCACGGTTCCTCTTTGCGTTCCCCCACGAACCCGCACGGTTCCTCTTTGCGTTCCCCCACGAACCCGCACGGTTCCTCTTTGCGTTCCCCCACGAACCCGCACGGTTCCTCTTTGCGTTCCCCCACGAACCCGCACGGTTCCTCTTTGCGTTCCCCCACGAACCCGCACCCTTGCTCTTTGCGTTCCCCCCATGAACCCGCACGGTTCCTCTTTGCGTTCCCCCACGAACCCGCACGGTTCCTCTTTGCGTTCCCCCACGAACCCGCACGGTTCCTCTTTGCGTTCCCCCACGAACCCGCACCCTTGCTCTTTGCGTTCCCCCACGAACCCTCACCCTTGCTCTTTGCGTTCCCCCACGAACCCGCAGCCTTGCTCTTTGCGTTCCCCCACGAACCCGCACCCTTGATCTTTGCGTTCCCCCACGAACCCGCACCGTTCCTCTTTGCGTTCCCCCACAAACCCAGACCGTTCCTCTTTGCGTTCCCCCACAAACACGCACCCTTGCTCTTTGCGTTCCCCCACGAACCCACACCCTTGCTCTTTGCGTTCCCCCACAAACCCGCACCCTTGCTCTTTGCGTTTCCCCATGAACCCGCACCCTTGCTCTTTGCGTTCCCCCACGAACCCGCACCCTTGCTCTTTGCGTTCCCCCACGAACCCGCACCCTTGCTCTTTGCGTTCCCCCACGAACCCGCACGGTTCCTCTTGGCGTTCCCCCACGAACCCGCACCCTTGCTCTTTGCGTTCCCCCACGAACCCGCACGGTTCCTCTTTGCGTTCCCCCACGAACCCGCACGGTTCCTCTTTGCGTTCCCCCACGAACCCGCACGGTTCCTCTTTGCGTTCCCCCACGAACCCGCACGGTTCCTCTTTGCGTTCCCCCACGAACCCGCACGGTTCCTCTTTGCGTTCCCCCACGAACCCGCACGGTTCCTCTTTGCGGTTCCCCACGAACCCGCACGGTTCCTCTTTGCGTTCTCCAACGAACCCGCACGGTTCCTCTTTGCGTTCCCCCACGAACCCGCACGGTTCCTCTTTGCGTTCCCCCACGAACCCGCACCCTTGCTCTTTGTGTTCCCCCACGAACCCGCACCCTTGCTCTTTGCGTTCCCCCACGAACCCGCACGGTTCCTCTTTGCATTCCCCCACGAACCCGCACGGTTCCTCTTTGCGTTCCCTCACAAACCCACACGGTTCCTCTTTGCGTTCCCCCACAAACCCGCACCCTTGCTCTTTGCGTTCCCCCACGAACCCGCACCCTTGCTCTTTGCGTTCCCCCACGAACCCGCACCCTTGCTCTTTGCGTTCCCCCACGAACCCGCACCCTTGCTGTTTGCGTTCCCCCACGAACCCGCACGGTTCCTCTTTGCGTTCCCCCACGAACCCGCACGGTTCCTCTTTGCGTTCCCCCACGAACCCGCACGGTTCCTCTTTGCGTTCCCCCACGAACCCGCACGGTTCCTCTTTGCGTTCCCCCACGAACCCGCACGGTTCCTCTTTGCGTTCCCCCACGAACCCGCACGGTTCCTCTTTGCGTTCCCCCACGAACCCGCACGGTTCCTCTTTGCGTTCCCCCACGAACCCGCACCCTTGCTCTTTGCATTCCCCCACGAACCCGCACCCTTGCTCTTTGCGTTCCCCCACGAACCCGCACCCTTGCTCTTTGCGTTCCCCCACGAACCCGCACCCTTGCTGTTTGCGTTCCCCCACGAACCCGCACCCTTGCTGTTTGCGTTCCCCCACGAACCCGCACGGTTCCTCTTTGCGTTCCCCCACGAACCCGCACCCTTGCTCTTTGCGTTCCCCCACAAACCCAGACCGTTCCTCTTTGCGTTCCCCCACAAACACGCACCCTTGCTCTTTGCGTTCCCCCACGAACCCGCACCCTTGCTCTTTGCGTTCCCCCACGAACCCGCACCCTTGCTCTTTGCGTTCCCCCACGAACCCGCACCCTTGCTCTTTGCGTTCCCCCACGAACCCGCACCCTTGCTCTTTGCGTTCCCTCACAAACCCGCATGGTTCCTCTTTGCGTTCCCCCATGAACCCACACCCTTGCTCTTTGCGTTCCTCCACGAACCCGCACGGTTCCTCTTTGCGTTCCCCCACGAACCCGCACCCTTGCTCTTTGCGTTCCCCCACGAACCCGCACGGTTCCTCTTTGCGTTCCCCCACAAACCCGCACGGTTCCTCTTTGCGTTCCCCCACGAACCCGCACGGTTCCTCTTTGCGTTCCCCCACGAACCCGCACGGTTCCTCTTTGCGTTCCCCCACGAACCCGCACGGTTCCTCTTTGCGTTCCCCCACGAACCCGCACCCTTGCTCTTTGCGTTCCCCCACGAACCCGCACCCTTGCTCTTTGCGTTCCCTCACGAACCCGCACCCTTGCTCTTTGCGTTCCCCCACGAACCCACACCCTTGCTCTTTGCGTTCCTCCACGAACCCGCACGGTTCCTCTTTGCGTTCCCCCACGAACCCGCACCCTTGCTCTTTGCGTTCCCCCACGAACCCGCACGGTTCCTCTTTGCGTTCCCCCACGAACCCGCATGGTTCCTCTTTGCGTTCCCCCACGAACCCGCACGGTTCCTCTTTGCGTTTCCCCACGAACCCGCACCCTTGGTCTTTGCGTTCCCCCACGAACCCGCACCCTTGCTCTTTGCGTTCCCCCACGAACCCGCACCCTTGCTCTTTGCGTTCCCCCATGAACCCGCACCCTTGTTCGTTGCGTTCCTCCACGAACCCGCACGGTTCCTCTTTGCATTCCCCCACGAACCCGCACCCTTGCTCTTTGCGTTTCCCCACGAACCCGCACGTTTCCTCTTTGCGTTCCCCCACGAACCCGCACGGTTCCTCTTTGCGTTCCCCCACGAACCCGCACGGTTCCTCTTTGCGTTCCCCCACGAACGCGCACGGTTCCTCTTTGCGTTCCCCCGCGAACCCGCACCCTTGCTCTTTGCGTTCCCCCGCGAACCTGCACCATTCCTCTTTGCGTTCCCCCACAAACCCACACCGTTCCTCTTTGCGTTCCCCCACGAACCCGCACCCTTGCTCTTTGCGTTCCCCCACGAACCCGCACCCTTGCTCTTTGCGTTCCCCCACGAACCCGCACCCTTACTGTTTGCGTTCCCCCACGAACCCGCACCCTTGCTGTTTGCGTTCCCCCACGAACCCGCACGGTTCCTCTTTGCGTTCCCCCACGAACCCGCACGGTTCCTCTTTGCGTTCCCCCACGAACCCGCACGGTTCCTCTTTGCGTTCCCCCACGAACCCGCACGGTTCCTCTTTGCGTTCCCCCACGAACCCGCACGGTTCCTCTTTGCGTTCCCCCACGAACCCGCACGGTTCCTCTTTGCGTTCCCCCACGAACCCGCACGGTTCCTCTTTGCGTTCCCCCACGAACCCGCACGGTTCCTCTTTGCGTTCCCCCACGAACCCGCACGGTTCCTCTTTGCGTTCCCCCACGAACCCGCACGGTTCCTCTTTGCGTTCCCCCACGAACCCGCACGGTTCCTCTTTGCGTTCCCCCACGAACCCGCACGGTTCCTCTTTGCGTTCCCCCACGAACCCGCACGGTTCCTCTTTGCGTTTCCCCACGAACCCGCACGGTTCCTCTTTGCGTTCCCCCACGAACCCGCACGGTTCCTCTTTGCGTTCCCCCACGAACCCGCACCGTTCCTCTTTGCGTTCCCCCGCGAACCCGCACCCTTGCTCTTTGCGTTCCCCCGCGAACCCGCACCCTTGCTCTTTGCGTTCCCCCACGAACCCGCACCGTTCCTCTTTGCGTTCCCCCACGAACCCACACCGTTCCTCTTTGCGTTCCCCCACGAACCCGCACCCTTGCTCTTTGCGTTCCCCCACGAACCCGCACCCTTGCTGTTTGCGTTCCCCCACGAACCCGCACCCTTGCTGTTTGCGTTCCCCCACGAACCCGCACCCTTGCTCTTTGCGTTCCCCCACGAACCCGCACGGTTCCTCTTTGCGTTCCCCCACGAACCCGCACGGTTCCTCTTTGCGTTCCCCCACGAACCCGCACCGTTCCTCTTTGCGTTCCCCCACGAACCCGCACGGTTCCTCTTTGCGTTCCCCCACGAACCCGCACGGTTCCTCTTTGCGTTCCCCCACGAACCCGCACGGTTCCTCTTTGCGTTCCCCCACGAACCCGCACGGTTCCTCTTTGCGTTCCCCCACGAACCCGCACCCTTGCTCTTTGCGTTTCCCCACGAACCCGCACCCTTGCTCTTTGCGTTTCCCCATGAACCCGCACCCTTGCTCTTTGCGTTCCCCCACGAACCCGCACGATTCCTCTTTGCGTTCCCCCACGAACCCGCACGGTTCCTCTTTGCGTTCCCCCACGAACGCGCACGGTTCCTCTTTGCGTTTCCCCATGAACCCGCACGGTTCCTCTTTGCGTTCCCCCACGAACCCGCACCCTTGCTCTTTGCGTTCCCCCACGAACCCGCACCCTTGCTCTTTGCGTTCCCCCACAAACCCGCACCCTTGCTCTTTGCGTTCCCCCACGAACCCGCACCCTTCCTCTTTGCGTTCCCCCACGAACCCGCACCCTTGCTCTTTGCGTTCCCCCACGAACCCGCACGGTTCCTCTTTGCGTTCCCCCACAAACATGCACCTATGCTCTTTGCGTTCCCCCACGAACCCGCACGGTTCCTCTTTGCGTTCCCCCACGAACCCGCACGGTTCCTCTTTGCGTTCCCCCACGAACCCGCACCCTTGCTCTTTGCGTTCCCCCACGAACCCGCACCCTTGCTCTTTGCGTTCCCCCACGAACCCGCACGATTCCTCTTTGCGTTCCCCCACGAACCCGCACGGTTCCTCTTTGCGTTCCCCCACGAACCCGCACGGTTCCTCTTTGCGTTCCCCCACGAACCTGCACGGTTCCTCTTTGCGTTCCCCCGTGAACCCGCACCCTTGCTCTTTGCGTTCCCCCACGAACCCGCACCCTTGCTCTTTGCGTTCCCCCACGAACCCGCACCCTTGCTCTTTGCGTTCCCCCACGAACCCGCACCCTTCCTCTTTGCGTTCCCCCACGAACCCGCACCCTTGCTCTTTGCGTTCCCCCACGAACCCGCACCCTTGCTCTTTGCGTTCCCCCACGAACCCGCACCCTTGCTCTTTCCGTTCCCCCACGAACCCGCACCCTTCCTCTTTCCGTTCCCCCACGAACCCGCACCCTTGCTCTTTGCGTTCCCCCACAAACCCGCACCCTTGCTCTTTGCGTTCCCCCACGAACCCGCACCCTTGCTGTTTGCGTTCCCCCACGAACCCGCACCCTTGCTCTTTGCGTTCCCCCACGAACCCGCACCCTTGCTCTTTGAGTTCCCCCACGAACGCGCACCCCTTCTCTATGCGTTCCCCCACGAACCCGCACCGTTCCTCTTTGCGTTCCCTCACAAACCCACACGGTTCCTCTTTGCATTCCCCCACGAACCCGCACGGTTCCTCTTTGCGTTCCCCCACGAACTTGCACGGTTCCTCTTTGCGTTCCCCCACGAACCCGCACCCTTGTTCGTTGCGTTCCTCCACGAACCCGCACGGTTCCTCTTTGCATTCCCCCACGAACCCGCACCCTTGCTCTTTGCGTTTCCCCACGAACCCGCACGGTTCCTCTTTGCGTTCCCCCACGAACCCGCACGGTTCCTCTTTGCGTTCCCCCACGAACCCGCACGGTTCCTCTTTGCGTTCCCCCACGAACCCGCACGGTTCCTCTTTGCGTTCCCCCGCGAACCCGCACCCTTGCTCTTTGCGTTCCCCCACGAACCTGCACCATTCCTCTTTGCGTTCCCCCACGAAACCGCACGGTTCCTCTTTGCGTTCCCCCACGAACCCGCACCCTTGCTCTTTGCTTTCCCCCACAAACCCGCACCCTTGCTCTTTGCGTTCCCCCACGAACCCGCACCCTTGCTCTTTGCGTTCCCCCACGAACCGGCACCCTTGCTCTTTGCGTTCCCCCACGAACCCGCACCCTTGCTCTTTCCGTTCCCCCACGAACCCGCACCCTTGCTCTTTCCGTTCCCCCACGAACCCGCACCCTTGCTCTTTCCGTTCCCCCACGAACCCGCACCCTTGCTCTTTGCGTTCCCCCACAAACCCGCACCCTTGCTCTTTGCGTTCCCCCACAAACCCGCACCCTTGCTCTTTGCGTTCCCCCACGAACCCGCACGGTTCCTCTTTGCGTTCCCCCACGAACCTGCACGGTTCCTCTTTGCGTTCCCCCGCGAACCCGCACACTTGCTCTTTGCGTTCCCCCAAGAACCCGCACCGTTCCTCTTTGCGTTCCCCCACAAACCCACACCGTTCCTTTTTGCGTTCCCCCACAAACCCGCACCCTTGCTCTTTGCGTTCCCCCACGAACCCGCACCCTTGCTCTTTGCGTTCCCCCGCGAACCCGCACCCTTGCTCTTTGCGTTCCCCCACGAACCCGCACCCTTGCTCTTTGCGTTCCCCCACGAACCCGCACCCTTGCTCTTTGCGTTCCCCCACGAACCCGCACCCTTGCTCTTTGCGTTCCCCCACGAACCCGCACCCTAGCTCTTTGCGTTCCCCCACGAACCCGCACCCTAGCTCTTTGCGTTCCCCCACGAACCCGCACCCTTGCTCTTTGCGTTCCCCCACGAACCCGCACCCTTGCTCTTTGCGTTCCCCCACGAACCCGCACCCTTGCTCTTTGCGTTCCCCCACGAACCCGCACCCTTGCTCTTTGTTTTCCCCCACGAACCCGCACCCTTGCTCTTTGCGTTCCCCCACGAACCCGCACCCTTGCTCTTTGCGTTCCCCCACGAACCCGCACCCTTGCTCTTTGCGTTCCCCCACGAACCCGCACCCTTGCTCTTTGTTTTCCCCCACGAACCCGCACCCTTGCTCTTTGCGTTCCCCCACGAACCCGCACCCTTGCTCTTTGCGTTCCCCCACGAACCCGCACCCTTGCTCTTTGCGTTCCTCCACGAACCCGCACCTTTCCTGTTTGCGTTCTCTCACGAACCCGCGCCCTTGCTCTTTGTGTTCCCCCACGAACCCGCACCCTTGCTCTTGGCGTTCCCCCACGAACCCGCACGGTTCCTCTTTGCGTTCCCCCACGAACCCGCACGGTTCCTCTTTGCGTTCTCCCACGAACCCGCACGGTTCCTCTTTGCGTTCCCCCACGAACCCGCACCCTTGCTCTTTGCGTTCCCCCACGAACCCGCACCCTTGCTCTTTGCGTTCCCCCACGAACCCGCACCCTTGCTCTTTGCGTTCCCCCACGAACCCGCACCCTTGCTATTTGCGTTCCCCCACGAACCCGCACCCTTGCTCTTTGCGTTCCCCCACGAACCCGCACCCTTGCTCTTTGCGTTGCCCCACGAACCCGCACCCTTGCTCTTTGCGTTCCCCCACGAACCCGCACCCTTGCTCTTTGCGTTCCCCCACGAACCCGCACCGTTCCTCTTTGCGTTCCCCCACAAACCCAGACCGTTCCTCTTTGCGTTCCCCCACAAACACGCACCCTTGCTCTTTGCGTTCCCCCACGAACCCGCACCCTTGCTCTTTGCGTTTCCCGACGAACCCGCACCCTTGCTCTTTGCGTTCCCCCACGAACCCGCACCGTTCCTCTTTGCGTTCCCCCACGAACCCGCACCCTTGCTCTTTGCGTTTCCCCATGAACCCGCACCCTTGCTCTTTACGTTCCCCCACGAACCCGCACGATTCCTCTTTGCGTTCCCCCACGAACCCGCACGGTTCCTCTTTGCGTTCCCCCACGAACCCGCACGGTTCCTCTCTGCGTTCCCCCACGAACCTGCACGGTTCCTCTTTGCGTTCCCCCACGAACCCGCACCCTTGCTCTTTGCGTTCCCCCACGAACCCGCACGGTTCCTCTTTGCGTTCCCCCACGAACCCGCACGGTTCCTCTTTGCGTTCCCCCACGAACCCGCACGGTTCCTCTTTGCGTTCCCCCACGAACCCGCACCCTTGCTCTTTGCATTCCCCCACGAACCCGCACCCTTGCTCTTTGCATTCCCCCACGAACCCGCACCCTTCCTCTTTGCGTTCCCCCACAAACATGCACCCTTGCTCTTTGCGTTCCCCCACGAACCCGCACGGTTCCTCTTTGCGTTACCCCACGAACCCGCACCCTTGCTCTTTGCGTTCCCCCACGAACCCGCACCCTTGCTCTTTGCGTTCCCCCACGAACCCGCACCCTTGCTCTTTGCGTTTCCCCACGAACCCGCACCCTTGCTCTTTGCGTTTCCCCACAAACCCGCACCCTTGCTCTTTGCGTTCCCCCACGAACCCGCACGGTTCCTCTTTGCGTTCCCCCACGAATCCACACCCTTGCTCTTTGCGTTCCCCCACGAACCCGCACCCTTGCTCTTTGCGTTCCTCCACGAACCCGCACCCTTGCTCTTTGCGTTCCCCCACGAACCCGCACGGTTCCTCTTTGCGTTCCCCCACGAACCCGCACGGTTCCTCTTTGCGGTTCCACACGAACCCGCACGGTTCCTCTTTGCGTTCTCCCACGAACCCGCACGGTTCCTCTTTGCGTTCCCCCACGAACCCGCACGGTTCCTCTTTGCGTTCCCCCACGAACCCGCACCCTTGCTCTTTGTGTTCCCCCACGAACCCGCACCCTTGCTCTTTGCGTTCCCCCACGAACCCACATGCTTCCTCTTTGCATTCCCCCACGAACCCGCACGGTTCCTCTTTGCGTTCCCTCACAAACCCACACGGTTCCTCTTTGCGTTCCCCCACAAACCCGCACCGTTCCTATTTGCGTTCCCCCACGAACCCGCACCGTTCCTCTTTGCGTTCCCCCACGAACCCGCACGATTCCTCTTTGCGTTCCCCCATGAACCCGCACCCTAGCTCTTTGCGTTCCTCCATGAACCCGCACCCTTGTTCGTTGCGTTCATCCACGAACCCGCACGGTTCCTCTTTGCATTCCCCCACGAACCCGCACCCTTGCTCTTTGCGTTTCCCCACGAACCCGCACGATTCCTCTTTGCGTTCCCCCACGAACCCGCACGGTTCCTCTTTGCGTTCCCCCACGAACCCGCACGGTTCCTCTTTGCGTTCCCCCACGAACCCGCACCCTTGCTCTTTGCGTTCCCCCGCGAACCCGCACCCTTGCTCTTTGCGTTCCCCCACGAACCCGCACGGTTCCTCTTTGCGTTCCCCCACGAACCCGCACGGTTCCTCTTTGCGTTCCCCCACGAACCCGCACGGTTCCTCTTTGCGTTCCCCCACGAACCCGCACCCTTGCTCTTTGCGTTCCCCCACGAACCCGCACCCTTGCTCTTTGCGTTCCCCCATGAACCCGCACCCTTCCTCTTTGCGTTCCCCCACGAACCCGCACCCTTGCTCTTTGCGTTCCCCCACAAACCCGCACCCTTGCTCTTTGCGTTCCCCCACGAACCCGCACCCTTGCTGTTTGCGTTCCCCCACGAACCCGCACCCTTGCTCTTTGCGTTCCCCCACGAACCCGCACCCTTGCTCTTTGAGTTCCCCCACGAACGCGCACCCCTTCTCTATGCGTTCCCCCACGAACCCGCACCGTTCCTCTTTGCGTTCCCTCACAAACCCACACGGTTCCTCTTTGCATTCCCCCACGAACCCGCACGGTTCCTCTTTGCGTTCCCCCACGAACTTGCACGGTTCCTCTTTGCGTTCCCCCACGAACCCGCACCCTTGTTCGTTGCGTTCCTCCACGAACCCGCACGGTTCCTCTTTGCATTCCCCCACGAACCCGCACCCTTGCTCTTTTCGTTCCCCCACGAACCCGCACGGTTCCTCTTTGCGTTCCCCCACGAACCCGCACGGTTCCTCTTTGCGTTCCCCCACAAACCCGCACGGTTCCTCTTGGCGTTCCCCCACGAACCTGCACGGTTCCTCTTGGCGTTCCCCCACGAACCTGCACGGTTCCTCTTTGCGTTCCCCCACGAACCTGCACGGTTCCTCTTTGCGTTCCCCCACGAACCTGCACGGTTCCTCTTTGCGTTCCCCCGCGAACCCGCACCCTTGCTCTTTGCGTTCCCCCACGAACCTGCACCATTCCTCTTTGCGTTCCCCCACAAACCCACACCGTACCTCTTTGCGTTCCCCCACAAACCCGCACCCTTGCTCTTTGCGTTCCCCCACGAACCCGCACCCTTGCTGTTTGCTTTCCCCCACGAACCCGCACCCTTGCTGTTTGCGATCCCCCACGAACCCGCACGGTTCCTCTTTGCGTTCCCCCACGAACCCGCACGGTTCCTTTTTGCGTTCCCCCACGAACCCGCACGGTTCCTCTTTGCGTTCCCCCACGAACCCGCACGGTTCCTCTTTGCGTTCCCCCACGAACCCGCACGGTTCCTCTTTGCGTTCCCCCACGAACCCGCACGGTTCCTCTTTGCGTTCCCCCACGAACCTGCACGGTTCCTCTTTGCGTTCCCCCACGAACCCGCACGGTTCCTCTTTGCGTTCCCCCACGAACCCGCACCCTTGCTGTTTGCGTTTCCCCACGAACCCGCACGGTTCCTCTTTGCGTTCCCCCACGAACCCGCACGGTTCCTCTTTGCGTTCCCCCACGAACCCGCACGGTTCCTCTTTGCGTTCCCCCACGAACCCGCACGGTCCCTCTTTGCGTTCCCCCGCAAACCGGCACCCTTGCTCTTTGCGTTCCCCCACGAACCCACACCGTTCCTCTTTGCGTTCCCCCACAAACCCGCACCCTTGCTCTTTGCGTTCCCCCACGAACCCGCACCCTTGCTCTTTGCGTTCCCCCACGAACCCGCACCCTTGCTGTTTGCGTTCCCCCACGAACCCGCACCCTTGCTGTTTGCGTTCCCCCACGAACCCGCACGGTTCCTCTTTGCGTTCCCCCACGAACCCGCACCCTTGCTCTTTGCGTTCCCCCACGAACCCGCACGGTTCCTCTTTGCGTTCCCACATGAACCCGCACGGTTCCTCTTTGCGTTCCCCCACGAACCCGCACGGTTCCTCTTTGCGTTCCCCCACGAACCCGCACGGTTCCTCTTTGCGTTCCCCCACGAACCCGCACGGTTCCTCTTTGCGTTCCCCCACGAACCCGCACGGTTCCTCTTTGCGTTCCCCCACGAACCCGCACGGTTCCTCTTTCCGTTCCCCCACGAACCCGCACCCTTGCTCTTTGCGTTCCCCCACGAACCCGCACCCTTGCTCTTTGCGTTCCCCCACGAACCCGCACCCTTGCTCTTTGCGTTCCCCCACGAACCCGCACCCTTGCTCTTTGCGTTCCCCCACGAACCCGCACCCTTGCTCTTTGCGTTCCCCCACGAACCCGCACCCTTGCTCTTTGCGTTCCCCCACGAACCCGCACGGTTCCTCTTTGCGTTCCCCCACAAACCCGCACCCTTGCTCTTTGTGTTCCACCACGAACCCGCACGGTTCCTCTTTGCGTTCCCCCACGAACCCGCACGGTTCCTCTCTGCGTTCCCCCACGAACCCGCACGGTTCCTCTCTGCGTTCCCCCACGAACCCGCACCCTTGCTCTTTGCTTTCCCCCACAAACCCGCACCCTTGCTCTTTGCGTTCCCCCACGAACCCGCACCCTTGCTCTTTGCGTTCCCCCACGAACCGGCACCCTTGCTCTTTGCGTTCCCCCACGAACCCGCACCCTTGCTCTTTCCGTTCCCCCACGAACCCGCACCCTTGCTCTTTCCGTTCCCCCACGAACCCGCACCCTTGCTCTTTCCGTTCCCCCACGAACCCTCCCGGTTCCTCTTTGCGTTTCCCCACGAACCCGCACCCTTGCTCTTAGCGTTCCCCCACGAACCCACACGGTTCCTCTTTGCGTTCCCCCACGAACCCGCACCCTTGCTCTTTGCGTTCCCCCACGAACCCGCACCCTTGCTCTTTGCGTTCCCCCACGAACCCGCACCCTTGCTCTTTGCGTTCCCCCACGAACCCGCACCCTTGCTCTTTGCGTTCCCCCACAAACCCGCACCCTTGCTCTTTGCGTTCCCCCACAAACCCGCACCCTTGCTCTTTGCGTTCCCCCACGAACCCGCACGGTTCCTCTTTGCGTTCCCCCACGAACCTGCACGGTTCCTCTTTGCGTTCCCCCGCGAACCCGCACACTTGCTCTTTGCGTTCCCCCAAGAACCCGCACCGTTCCTCTTTGCGTTCCCCCACAAACCCACACCGTTCCTTTTTGCGTTCCCCCACAAACCCGCACCCTTGCTCTTTGCGTTCCCCCACGAACCCGCACCCTTGCTCTTTGCGTTCCCCCGCGAACCCGCACCCTTGCTCTTTGCGTTCCCCCACGAACCCGCACCCTTGCTCTTTGCGTTCCCCCACGAACCCGCACCCTTGCTCTTTGCGTTCCCCCACGAACCCGCACCCTTGCTCTTTGCGTTCCCCCACGAACCCGCACCCTAGCTCTTTGCGTTCCCCCACGAACCCGCACCCTAGCTCTTTGCGTTCCCCCACGAACCCGCACCCTTGCTCTTTGCGTTCCCCCACGAACCCGCACCCTTGCTCTTTGCGTTCCCCCACGAACCCGCACCCTTGCTCTTTGCGTTCCCCCACGAACCCGCACCCTTGCTCTTTGTTTTCCCCCACGAACCCGCACCCTTGCTCTTTGCGTTCCCCCACGAACCCGCACCCTTGCTCTTTGCGTTCCCCCACGAACCCGCACCCTTGCTCTTTGCGTTCCCCCACGAACCCGCACCCTTGCTCTTTGTTTTCCCCCACGAACCCGCACCCTTGCTCTTTGCGTTCCCCCACGAACCCGCACCCTTGCTCTTTGCGTTCCCCCACGAACCCGCACCCTTGCTCTTTGCGTTCCTCCACGAACCCGCACCTTTCCTGTTTGCGTTCTCTCACGAACCCGCGCCCTTGCTCTTTGTGTTCCCCCACGAACCCGCACCCTTGCTCTTGGCGTTCCCCCACGAACCCGCACGGTTCCTCTTTGCGTTCCCCCACGAACCCGCACGGTTCCTCTTTGCGTTCTCCCACGAACCCGCACGGTTCCTCTTTGCGTTCCCCCACGAACCCGCACCCTTGCTCTTTGCGTTCCCCCACGAACCCGCACCCTTGCTCTTTGCGTTCCCCCACGAACCCGCACCCTTGCTCTTTGCGTTCCCCCACGAACCCGCACCCTTGCTCTTTGCGTTCCCCCACGAACCCGCACCCTTGCTCTTTGCGTTCCCCCACGAACCCGCACCCTTGCTCTTTGCGTTGCCCCACGAACCCGCACCCTTGCTCTTTGCGTTCCCCCACGAACCCGCACCCTTGCTCTTTGCGTTCCCCCACGAACCCGCACCGTTCCTCTTTGCGTTCCCCCACAAACCCAGACTGTTCCTCTTTGCGTTCCCCCACAAACACGCACCCTTGCTCTTTGCGTTCCCCCACGAACCCGCACCCTTGCTCTTTGCGTTTCCCGACGAACCCGCACCCTTGCTCTTTGCGTTCCCCCACGAACCCGCACCGTTCCTCTTTGCGTTCCCCCACGAACCCGCACCCTTGCTCTTTGCGTTTCCCCATGAACCCGCACCCTTGCTCTTTACGTTCCCCCACGAACCCGCACGATTCCTCTTTGCGTTCCCCCACGAACCCGCACGGTTCCTCTTTGCGTTCCCCCACGAACCCGCACGGTTCCTCTCTGCGTTCCCCCACGAACCTGCACGGTTCCTCTTTGCGTTCCCCCACGAACCCGCACCCTTGCTCTTTGCGTTCCCCCACGAACCCGCACCCTTGCTCTTTGCGTTCCCCCACGAACCCGCACGGTTCCTCTTTGCGTTCCCCCACGAACCCGCACGGTTCCTCTTTGCGTTCCCCCACGAACCCGCACCCTTGCTCTTTGCATTCCCCCACGAACCCGCACCCTTGCTCTTTGCGTTCCCCCACGAACCCGCACCCTTCCTCTTTGCGTTCCCCCACAAACATGCACCCTTGCTCTTTGCGTTCCCCCACGAACCCGCACGGTTCCTCTTTGCGTTACCCCACGAACCCGCACCCTTGCTCTTTGCGTTCCCCCACGAACCCGCACCCTTGCTCTTTGCGTTCCCCCACGAACCCGCACCCTTGCTCTTTGCGTTTCCCCACGAACCCGCACCCTTGCTCTTTGCGTTTCCCCACAAACCCGCACCCTTGCTCTTTGCGTTCCCCCACGAACCCGCACGGTTCCTCTTTGCGTTCCCCCACGAATCCACACCCTTGCTCTTTGCGTTCCCCCACGAACCCGCACCCTTGCTCTTTGCGTTCCTCCACGAACCCGCACCCTTGCTCTTTGCGTTCCCCCACGAACCCGCACGGTTCCTCTTTGCGTTCCCCCACGAACCCGCACGGTTCCTCTTTGCGGTTCCACACGAACCCGCACGGTTCCTCTTTGCGTTCTCCCACGAACCCGCACGGTTCCTCTTTCCGTTCCCCCACGAACCCGCACGGTTCCTCTTTGCGTTCCCCCACGAACCCGCACCCTTGCTCTTTGTGTTCCCCCACGAACCCGCACCCTTGCTCTTTGCGTTCCCCCACGAACCCACATGCTTCCTCTTTGCATTCCCCCACGAACCCGCACGGTTCCTCTTTGCGTTCCCTCACAAACCCACACGGTTCCTCTTTGCGTTCCCCCACAAACCCGCACCGTTCCTATTTGCGTTCCCCCACGAACCCGCACCGTTCCTCTTTGCGTTCCCCCACGAACCCGCACGATTCCTCTTTGCGTTCCCCCATGAACCCGCACCCTAGCTCTTTGCGTTCCTCCATGAACCCGCACCCTTGTTCGTTGCGTTCATCCACGAACCCGCACGGTTCCTCTTTGCATTCCCCCACGAACCCGCACCCTTGCTCTTTGCGTTTCCCCACGAACCCGCACGATTCCTCTTTGCGTTCCCCCACGAACCCGCACGGTTCCTCTTTGCGTTCCCCCACGAACCCGCACGGTTCCTCTTTGCGTTCCCCCACGAACCCGCACCCTTGCTCTTTGCGTTCCCCCGCGAACCCGCACCCTTGCTCTTTGCGTTCCCCCACGAACCCGCACGGTTCCTCTTTGCGTTCCCCCACGAACCCGCACGGTTCCTCTTTGCGTTCCCCCACGAACCCGCACGGTTCCTCTTTGCGTTCCCCCACGAACCCGCACCCTTGCTCTTTGCGTTCCCCCACGAACCCGCACCCTTGCTCTTTGCGTTCCCCCATGAACCCGCACCCTTCCTCTTTGCGTTCCCCCACGAACCCGCACCCTTGCTCTTTGCGTTCCCCCACAAACCCGCACCCTTGCTCTTTGCGTTCCCCCACGAACCCGCACCCTTGCTGTTTGCGTTCCCCCACGAACCCGCACCCTTGCTCTTTGCGTTCCCCCACGAACCCGCACCCTTGCTCTTTGAGTTCCCCCACGAACGCGCACCCCTTCTCTATGCGTTCCCCCACGAACCCGCACCGTTCCTCTTTGCGTTCCCTCACAAACCCACACGGTTCCTCTTTGCATTCCCCCACGAACCCGCACGGTTCCTCTTTGCGTTCCCCCACGAACTTGCACGGTTCCTCTTTGCGTTCCCCCACGAACCCGCACCCTTGTTCGTTGCGTTCCTCCACGAACCCGCACGGTTCCTCTTTGCATTCCCCCACGAACCCGCACCCTTGCTCTTTTCGTTCCCCCACGAACCCGCACGGTTCCTCTTTGCGTTCCCCCACGAACCCGCACGGTTCCTCTTTGCGTTCCCCCACAAACCCGCACGGTTCCTCTTGGCGTTCCCCCACGAACCTGCACGGTTCCTCTTTGCGTTCCCCCACGAACCTGCACGGTTCCTCTTTGCGTTCCCCCACGAACCTGCACGGTTCCTCTTTGCGTTCCCCCGCGAACCCGCACCCTTGCTCTTTGCGTTCCCCCACGAACCTGCACCATTCCTCTTTGCGTTCCCCCACAAACCCACACCGTACCTCTTTGCGTTCCCCCACAAACCCGCACCCTTGCTCTTTGCGTTCCCCCACGAACCCGCACCCTTGCTGTTTGCTTTCCCCCACGAACCCGCACCCTTGCTGTTTGCGATCCCCCACGAACCCGCACGGTTCCTCTTTGCGTTCCCCCACGAACCCGCACGGTTCCTTTTTGCGTTCCCCCACGAACCCGCACGGTTCCTCTTTGCGTTCCCCCACGAACCCGCACGGTTCCTCTTTGCGTTCCCCCACGAACCCGCACGGTTCCTCTTTGCGTTCCCCCACGAACCCGCACGGTTCCTCTTTGCGTTCCCCCACGAACCCGCACGGTTCCTCTTTGCGTTCCCCCACGAACCCGCACGGTTCCTCTTTGCGTTCCCCCACGAACCCGCACCCTTGCTGTTTGCGTTTCCCCACGAACCCGCACGGTTCCTCTTTGCGTTCCCCCACGAACCCGCACGGTTCCTCTTTGCGTTCCCCCACGAACCCGCACGGTTCCTCTTTGCGTTCCCCCACGAACCCGCACGGTCCCTCTTTGCGTTCCCCCGCAAACCGGCACCCTTGCTCTTTGCGTTCCCCCACGAACCCACACCGTTCCTCTTTGCGTTCCCCCACAAACCCGCACCCTTGCTCTTTGCGTTCCCCCACGAACCCGCACCCTTGCTCTTTGCGTTCCCCCACGAACCCGCACCCTTGCTGTTTGCGTTCCCCCACGAACCCGCACCCTTGCTGTTTGCGTTCCCCCACGAACCCGCACGGTTCCTCTTTGCGTTCCCCCACGAACCCGCACCCTTGCTCTTTGCGTTCCCCCACGAACCCGCACCCTTGCTCTTTGCGTTCCCCCACGAACCCGCACCCTTGCTCTTTGCGTTCCCCCACGAACCCGCACGGTTCCTCTTTGCGTTCCCCCACGAACCCGCACGGTTCCTCTTTGCGTTCCCCCACGAACCCGCACGGTTCCTCTTTGCGTTCCCCCACGAACCCGCACGGTTCCTCTTTGCGTTCCCCCACGAACCCGCACGGTTCCTCTTTGCGTTCCCCCACGAACCCGCACCCTTGCTCTTTGCGTTCCCCCACGAACCCGCACCCTTGCTCTTTGCGTTCCCCCACGAACCCGCACCCTTGCTCTTTGCGTTCCCCCACGAACCCGCACCCTTGCTCTTTGCGTTCCCCCACGAACCCGCACCCTTGCTCTTTGCGTTCCCCCACGAACCCGCACCCTTGCTCTTTGCGTTCCCCCACGAACCCGCACCCTTGCTCTTTGCGTTCCCCCACGAACCCGCACGGTTCCTCTTTGCGTTCCCCCACAAACCCGCACCCTTGCTCTTTGTGTTCCACCACGAACCCGCACGGTTCCTCTTTGCGTTCCCCCACGAACCCGCACGGTTCCTCTCTGCGTTCCCCCACGAACCCGCACGGTTCCTCTCTGCGTTCCCCCACGAACCCGCACGGTTCCTCTTTGCGTTCCCCCACGAACCCGCACGGTTCCTCTTTGCGTTCCCCCACGAACCCGCACCCTTGCTCTTTGCGTTCCCCCACGAACCCGCACGGTTCCTCTTTGCGTTCCCCCACGAACCCGGACCCTTGCTCTTTGCGTTCCCCCACGAACCCGCACCCTTGCTCTTTGCGTTCCCCCACGAACCCGCACCCTTGCTCTTTGCGTTCCCCCACGAACCCGCACCCTTGCTCTTTGCGTTCCCCCACGAACCCGCACCCTTGCTCTTTGCGTTCCCCCACGAACCCGCACCCTTGCTCTTTGCGTTCCCCCACGAACCCGCACCGTTCCTCTTTGCGTTCCCCCACAAACCCAGACCGTTCCTCTTTGCGTTCCCCCACAAACACGCACCCTTGCTCTTTGCGTTCCCCCACGAACCCGCACCCATGCTCTTTGCGTTCCCCCACGAACCCGCACCCTTGCTCTTTGCGTTCCCCCACGAACCCGCACCCTTGCTCTTTGCGTTTCCCCACAAACACGCACCCTTGCTCTTTGCGTTCCCCCACGAACCCGCACGATTCCTCTTTGCGTTCCCCCACGAACCCGCACCCTTGCTCTTTGCGTTCCCCCACGAACCCGCACGGTTCCTCTTGGCGTTCCCCCACGAACCCGCACGGTTCCTCTTTGCGTTCCCCCACAAACCCGCACCCTTGCTCTTTGCGTTCCCCCACGAACCCGCACGGTTCCTCTTTGCGTTCCCCCACGAACCCGCACGGTTCCTCTTTGCGGTTCCCCACGAACCCGCACGGTTCCTCTTTGCGTTCTCCCACGAACCCGCACGGTTCCTCTTTGCGTTCCCCCACGAACCCGCACGGTTCCTCTTTGCGTTCCCCCACGAACCCGCACCGTTCCTCTTTGCGTTCCCCCACGAACCCGCACCGTTCCTCTTTGCGTTCCCCCACGAACCCACACCCTTGCTCTTTGCGTTCCCCCACGAACCCGCACCCTTGCTCTTTGCGTTCCCCCACGAACCCGCACCCTTGCTCTTTGCGTTCCCCCACGAACCCGCACCCTTGCTCTTTGCGTTCCCCCACGAACCCGCACCCTTGCTCTTTGCGTTCCCCCACGAACCCGCACCCTTGTTCGTTGCGTTCCTCCACGAACCCGCACCGTTCCTCTTTGCATTCCCCCACGAACCCGCACCCTTGCTCTTTGCGTTTCCCCATGAACCCGCATGATTCCTCTTTGCGTTCCCCTACGAACCCGCACGGTTCCTCTTTACGTTCCCCCACGAACCCGCACGGTTCCTCTTTGCGTTCCCCCACGAACCTGCACGGTTCCTCTTTGCGTTCCCCCGCGAACCCGCACCCTTGCTCTTTGCGTTCCCCCACGAAACCGCACGGTTCCTCTTTGCGTTCCCCCACGAACCCGCACCCTTGCTCTTTGCGTTCCCCCACGAACCCGCACCCTTGCTCTTTGCGTTCCCCCACGAACCCGCACCCTTGCTCTTTGCGTTCCCCCACGAACCCGCACCCTTGCTCTTTGCGTTCCCCCACGAACCCGCACCCTTGCTCTTTGCGTTCCCCCACGAACCCGCACCCTTGCTCTTTGCGTTCCCCCACAAACCCGCACCCTTGCTCTTTGCGTTCCCCCACAAACCCGCACCCTTGCTCTTTGCGTTCCCCCACGAACCCGCACGGTTCCTCTTTGCGTTCCCCCACGAACCCGCACGGTTCCTCTTTGCGTTCCCCCGCGAAACCGCACACTTGCTCTTTGCGTTCCCCCAAGAACCCGCACTGTTCCTCTTTGCGTTCCCCCACAAACCCACACCGTTCCTTTTTGCGTTCCCCCAAAAACCCGCACCCTTGCTCTTTGCGTTCCCCCACGAACCCGCACCCTTGCTCTTTGCGTTCCCCCGCGAACCCGCACCCTTGCTCTTTGCGTTCCCCCGCGAACCCGCACCCTTGCTCTTTTCGTTCCCCCACGAACCCGCACCCTTGCTCTTTGCGTTCCCCCACGAACGCTCACCCTTGCTCTTTGCGTTCCCCCACGAACCCGCACCCTTGCTCTTTGCGTTCCCCCACGAACCCGCACCCTAGCTCTTTGCGTTCCCCCACGAACCCGCACCCTTGCTCTTTGCGTTCCCCCACGAACCCGCACCCTTGCTCTTTGCGTTCCCCCACGAACCCGCACCCTTGCTCTTTGCGTTCCCCCACGAACCCGCACCCTTGCTCTTTGTTTCCCCCACGAACCCGCACCCTTGCTCTTTGCGTTCCCCCACGAACCCGCACCCTTGCTCTTTGCGTTCCCCCACGAACCCGCACCCTTGCTCTTTGCGTTCCCCCACGAACCCGCACCCTTGCTCTTTGCGTTCCTCCACGAACCCGCACCTTTCCTGTTTGCGTTCTCTCACGAACCCGCGCCCTTGCTCTTTGCGTTCCCCCACGAACCCGCACCCTTGCTCTTTGCGTTCCCCCACGAACCCGCACGGTTCCTCTTTGCGTTCCCCCACGAACCCGCACGGTTCCTCTTTGCGTTCCCCCACGAACCCGCACCCTTGCTCTTTGCGTTCCCCCACGAACCCGTACCCTTGCTCTTTGCGTTCCCCCACGAACCCGCACCCTTGCTCTTTGCGTTCCCCCACGAACCCGCACCCTTGCTCTTTGCGTTCCCCCACGAACCCGCACCCTTGCTCTTTGCGTTCCCCCACGAACCCGCACCCTTGCTCTTTGCGTTGCCCCACGAACCCGCACCCTTGCTCTTTGCGTTGCCCCACGAACCCGCACCCTTGCTCTTTGCGTTCCCCCACGAACCCGCACCCTTGCTCTTTGCGTTCCCCCACGAACCCGCACCGTTCCTCTTTGCGTTCCCCCACAAACCCAGACCGTTCCTCTTTGCGTTCCCCCACAAACACGCACCCTTGCTCTTTGCGTTCCCCCACAAACATGCACCCTTGCTCTTTGCGTTCCCCCATGAACCCGCACCCTTGCTCTTTGCGTTCCCCCACGAACCCGCACCGTTCCTCTTTGCGTTCCCCCACGAACCCGCACCCTTGCTCTTTGCGTTTCCCCATGAACCCGCACCCTTGCTCTTTACGTTCCCCCACGAACCCGCACGATTCCTCTTTGCGTTCCCCCACGAACCCGCACCCTTGCTCTTTGCGTTCCCCCACGAACCCGCACGGTTCCTCTCTGCGTTCCCCCAAGAACCCGCACGGTTCCTCTCTGCGTTCCCCCACGAACCCGCACCCTTGCTCTTTGCGTTCCCCCACGAACCCGCACCCTTGCTCTTTGCGTTCCCCCACGAACCCGCACCCTTGCTCTTTGCGTTCCCCCACGAACCCGCACCCTTGCTCTTTGCGTTCCCCCACGAACCCACACCCTTGCTCTTTGCGTTCCTCCACGAACCCGCACGGTTCCTCTTTGCGTTCCCCAACGTACCCGCACCCTTGGTCTTTGCGTTCCCCCACGAACCCGCACGGTTCCTCTTTGCGTTCCCCCACGAACCCGCACCCTTGGTCTTTGCGTTCCCCCACGAACCCGCACCCTTGCTCTTTGCGTTCCCCCACGAACCCGCACCCTTGCTCTTTGCGTTCCCCCATGAACCCGCACCCTTGTTCGTTGCGTTCCTCCACGAACCCGCACGGTTCCTCTTTGCATTCCCCCACGAACCCGCACCCTTGCTCTTTGCGTTTCCCCACGAACCCGCACGGTTCCTCTTTGCGTTCCCCCACGAACCCGCACGGTTCCTCTTTGCGTTCCCCCACGAACCCGCACGGTTCCTCTTTGCGTTCCCCCACGAACCTGCACGGTTCCTCTTTGCGTTCCCCCGCGAACCCGCACCCTTGCTCTTTGCGTTCCCCCACGAACCTGCACCATTCCTCTTTGCGTTCCCCCACAAACCCACACCGTTCCTCTTTGCGTTCCCCCACAAACCCGCACCCTTGCTCTTTGCGTTCCCCCACGAACCCGCACCCTTGCTCTTTGCGTTCCCCCACGAACCCGCACCCTTGCTCTTTGCGTTCCCCCACGAACCCGCACCCTTGCTCTTTGCGTTCCCCCACGAACCCGCACGGTTCCTCTTTGCGTTCCCCCACGAACCCGCACGGTTCCTCTTTGCGTTCCCCCACGAACCCGCACGGTTCCTCTTTGCGTTCCCCCACGAACCCGCACGGTTCCTCTTTGCGTTCCCCCACGAACCCGCACGGTTCCTCTTTGCGTTCCCCCACGAACCCGCACGGTTCCTCTTTGCGTTCCCCCACGAACCCGCACGGTTCCTCTTTGCGTTCCCCCACGAACCCGCACGGTTCCTCTTTGCGTTCCCCCACGAACCCGCACGGTTCCTCTTTGCGTTCCCCCACGAACCCGCACCCTTGCTCTTTGCGTTTCCCCACGAACCCGCACGGTTCCTCTTTGCGTTTCCCCACGAACCCGCACGGTTCCTCTTTGCGTTCCCCCACGAACCCGCACGGTTCCTCTTTGCGTTCCCCCACGAACCCGCACGGTTCCTCTTTGCGTTCCCCCACGAACCCGCACGGTTCCTCTTTGCGTTCCCCCACGAACCCGCACCCTTGCTCTTTGCGTTCCCCCACGAACCCACACCGTTCCTCTTTGCGTTCCCCCACGAACCCGCACCCTTGCTCTTTGCGTTCCCCCACGAACCCGCACCCTTGCTCTTTGCGTTCCCCCACGAACCCGCACCCTTGCTCTTTGCGTTCCCCCACGAACCCGCACCCTTGCTGTTTGCGTTCCCCCACGAACCCGCACCGTTGCTCTTTGCGTTCCCCCACGAACCCGCACCCTTGCTCTTTGCGTTCCCCCACGAACCCGCACCCTTGCTGTTTGCGTTCCCCCACGAACCCGCACCCTTGCTGTTTGCGTTCCCCCACGAACCCGCACCCTTGCTCTTTGCGTTCCCCCACGAACCCGCACCGTTCCTCTTTGCGTTCCCCCACGAACCCGCACGGTTCCTCTTTTCGTTCCCCCACGAACCCGCACGGTTCCTCTTTGTGTTCCCCCACGAACCCGTACGGTTCCTCTTTGCGTTCCCACACGAACCCGCACCCTTGCTCTTTGCGTTCCCCCACGAACCCGCACCCTTGCTCTTTGCGTTCCCTCACGAACCCGCACCCTTGCTCTTTGCGTTCCCCCATGAACCCACACCCTTGCTCTTTGCGTTCCTCCACGAACCCGCACGGTTCCTCTTTGCGTTCCCCCACGAACCCGCACCCTTGCTCTTTGCGTTCCCCCACGAACCCGCACGGTTCCTCTTTGCGTTCCCCCACGAACCCGCACGGTTCCTCTTTGCGTTCCCCCACGAACCCGCACCCTTGCTCTTTGCGTTCCCCCACGAACCCGCACCCTTCCTCTTTGCGTTCCGCCACGAACCCGCACCCTTGGTCTTTGCGTTCCCCCACGAACCCGCACCCTTGCTCTTTGCGTTCCCCCACGAACCCGCACCCTTGCTCTTTGCGTTCCCCCATGAACCCGCACCCTTGTTCGTTGCGTTCCTCCACGAACCCGCACGGTTCCTCTTTGCATTCCCCCACGAACCCGGACCCTTGCTCTTTGCGTTTCCCCACGAACCCGCACGGTTCCTCTTTGCGTTCCCCCACGAACCCGCACCCTTGGTCTTTGCGTTCCCCCACGAACCCGCACGGTTCCTCTTGGCGTTCCCCCACGAACCCGCACGGTTCCTCCTGGCGTTCCCCCACGAACCCGCACCCTTGCTCTTTGCGTTCCCCCGCGAACCCGCACCCTTGCTCTTTGCGTTCCCCCGCGAACCCGCACCCTTGCTCTTTGCGTTCCCCCACAAACCCACACCCTTGCTCTTTGCGTTCCCCCACGAACCCGCACCCTTGCTGTTTGCGTTCCCCCACGAACCCGCGCCCTTGCTGTTTGCGTTCCCCCACGAACCCGCACGGTTCCTCTTTGTGTTCCCCCACGAACCCGCACCCTTGCTCTTTGCGTTCCCCCACGAACCCGCACGGTTCCTCTTTGCGTTCCCCCACGAACCCGCACGGTTCCTCTTTGCGTTCCCCCACGAACCCGCACGGTTCCTCTTTGCGTTCCCCCACGAACCCGCACGGTTCCTCTTTGCGTTCCCCCACGAACCCGCACGGTTCCTCTTTGCGTTCCCCCACGAACCCGCACGGTTCCTCTTTGCGTTCCCCCACGAACCCGCACCCTTGCTCTTTGCGTTCCCCCCATGAACCCGCACGGTTCCTCTTTGCGTTCCCCCACGAACCCGCACGGTTCCTCTTTGCGTTCCCCCACGAACCCGCACGGTTCCTCTTTGCGTTCCCCCACGAACCCGCACGGTTCCTCTTTGCGTTCCCCCACGAACCCGCACCCTTGCTCTTTGCGTTCCCCCACGAACCCTCACCCTTGCTCTTTGCGTTCCCCCACGAACCCTCACCCTTGCTCTTTGCGTTCCCCCACGAACCCGCAGCCTTGCTCTTTGCGTTCCCCCACGAACCCGCACCCTTGATCTTTGCGTTCCCCCACGAACCCGCACCGTTCCTCTTTGCGTTCCCCCACAAACCCAGACCGTTCCTCTTTGCGTTCCCCCACAAACACGCACCCTTGCTCTTTGCGTTCCCCCACGAACCCACACCCTTGCTCTTTGCGTTCCCCCACAAACCCGCACCCTTGCTCTTTGCGTTCCCCCACGAACCCGCACCCTTGCTCTTTGCGTTTCCCCATGAACCCGCACCCTTGCTCTTTGCGTTCCCCCACGAACCCGCACCCTTGCTCTTTGCGTTCCCCCACGAACCCGCACGGTTCCTCTTTGCGTTCCCCCACGAACCCGTACGGTTCCTCTTGGCGTTCCCCCACGAACCCGCACCCTTGCTCTTTGCGTTCCCCCACGAACCCGCACGGTTCCTCTTTGCGTTCCCCCACGAACCCGTACGGTTCCTCTTTCCGTTCCCCCACGAACCCGCACGGTTCCTCTTTGCGTTCCCCCACGAACCCGCACGGTTCCTCTTTGCGTTCCCCCACGAACCCGCACGGTTCCTCTTTGCGTTCCCCCACGAACCCGCACGGTTCCTCTTTGCGGTTCCCCACGAACCCGCACGGTTCCTCTTTGCGTTCTCCAACGAACCCGCACGGTTCCTCTTTGCGTTCCCCCACGAACCCGCACGGTTCCTCTTTGCGTTCCCCCACGAACCCGCACCCTTGCTATTTGTGTTCCCCCACGAACCCGCACCCTTGCTCTTTGCGTTCCCCCACGAACCCGCACGGTTCCTCTTTGCATTCCCCCACGAACCCGCACGGTTCCTCTTTGCGTTCCCTCACAAATCCACACGGTTCCTCTTTGCGTTCCCCCACGAACCCGCACCGTTCCTCTTTGCGTTCCGCCACGAACCCGCACCGTTCCTCTTTGCGTTCCCCCACGAACCCGCACCGTTCCTCTTTGCGTTCCCCCACGAACCCGCACCCTTGCTCTTTGCGTTCCCCCACGAACCCGCACCCTTGCTCTTTGCGTTCCCCCACGAACCCGCACCCTTGCTCTTTGCGTTCCCCCACGAACCCGCACCCTTGCTCTTTGCGTTCCGCCACGAACCCGCACCCTTGCTCTTTGCGTTCCCCCATGAACCCGCACCCTTGTTCGTTGCGTTCCTCCACGAACCCGCACGGTTCCTCTTTGCATTCCCCCACGAACCCGCACCCTTGCTCTTTGCGTTTCTCCACGAACCCGCACGATTCCTCTTTGCGTTCCCCCACGAACCCGCACGGTTCCTCTTTGCGTTCCCCCACGAACCCGCACGGTTCCTCTTTGCGTTCCCCCACGAACCTGCACGGTTCCTCTTTGCGTTCCCCCGCGAACTCGCACCCTTGCTCTTTGCGTTCCCCCACGAACCCGCACGGTTCCTCTTTGCGTTCCCCCGCGAACCCGCACCCTTGCTCTTTGCGTTCCCCCACGAACCTGCACGGTTCCTCTTTGCGTTCCCCCGCGAACCCGCACCCTTGCTCTTTCCGTTCCCCCACGAACCCGCCCGGTTCCTCTTTGCGTTTCCCCACGAACCCGCACCCTTGCTCTTAGCGTTCCCCCACGAACCCGCACGGTTCCTCTTTGCGTTCCCCCACGAACCCGCACCCTTGCTCTTTGCGTTCCCCCACGAACCCGCACCCTTGCTCTTTGCGTTCCCCCACGAACCCGCACCCTTGCTGTTTGCGTTCCCCCACGAACCCGCACCGTTCCTCTTTGCGTTCCCCCACGAACCCGCACCCTTGCTCTTTGCGTTCCCCCACAAACCCGCACCCTTGCTCTTTGCGTTCCCCCACGAACCCGCACCCTTGCTCTTTGCGTTCCCCCACAAACCCGCACCCTTGCTCTTTGCGTTCCCCCATGAACCCGCACGGTTCCTCTTTGCGTTCCCCCATGAACCCGCACGGTTCCTCTTTGCGTTCACCCACGAACCCGCACGGTTCCTCTTTGCGTTCCCCCACGAACCATCACCCTTGCTCTTTGCGTTCCCCCACGAACCCGCACCATTCCTCTTTGCGTTCCCCCACGAACCCGCACCCTTGCTCATTGCGTTCCCCCGCGAACCCGCACCCTTGATGTTTGCGTTCCCCCGCGAACCCGCACCCTTGCTCTTTGCGTTCCCCCACGAACCCGCACCCTAGCTCTTTGCGTTCCCCCACGAACCCGCACCCTAGCTCTTTGCGTTCCCCCACGAACCCGCACCCTTGCTCTTTGCGTTCCCCCACGAACCCGCACCCTTGCTCTTTGCGTTCCCCCACGAACCCGCACCCTTGCTCTATGCGTTCCCCCACGAACCCGCACCCTTGCTCTTTGTTTTCCCCCACGAACCCGCACCCTTGCTCTTTGCGTTCCCCCACGAACCCGCACCCTTGCTCTTTGCGTTCCCCCACGAACCCGCACGGTTCCTCTTTGCGTTCCCCCACGAACCCGCACGGTTCCTCTTTGCGTTCCCCCACGAACCTGCACGGTTCCTCTTTGCGTTCACCCGCGAACCCGCACCCTTGCTGTTTGCGTTCCCCCACGAACCCACACCGTTCCTCTTTGCGTTCCCCCACAAACCCGCACCGTTCCTCTTTGCGTTCCCCCACAAACCCGCACCCTTGCTCTTTGCGTTCCCCCACGAACCCGCACCCTTGCTGTTTGCGTTCCCCCACGAACCCGCACGGTTCCTCTTTGCGTTCCCCCACGAACCCGCACGGTTCCTCTTTGCGTTCCCCCACGAACCCGCACGGTTCCTCTTTGCGTTCCCCCACGAACCCGCACGGTTCCTCTTTGCGTTCCCCCACGAACCCGCACGGTTCCTCTTTGCGTTCCCCCACGAACCCGCACGGTTCCTCTTTGCGTTCCCCCACGAACCCGCACGGTTCCTCTTTGCGTTCCCCCACGAACCCGCACGGTTCCTCTTTGCGTTCCCCCACGAACCCGCACGGTTCCTCTTTGCGTTCCCCCACGAACCCGCACGGTTCCTCTTTGCGTTCCCCCACGAACCCGCACCCTTGCTCTTTGCGTTCCCCCACGAACCCGCACCGTTCCTCTTTGCGTTCCCCCACAAACCCAGACCGTTCCTCTTTGCGTTCCCCCACAAACACGCACCCTTGCTCTTTGCGTTCCCCCACGAACCCGCACCCTTGCTCTTTGCGTTCCCCCACGAACCCGCACCCTTGCTCTTTGCGTTCCCCCACGAACCCGCACCCTTGCTCTTTGCGTTTCCCCATGAACCCGCACCCTTGCTCTTTGCGTTCCCCCACGAACCCGCACGATTCCTCTTTGCGTTCCCCCACGAACCCGCACCCTTGCTCTTTGCGTTCCCCCACGAACCCGCACGGTTCCTCTTGGCGTTCCCCCACGAACCCGCACCCTTGCTCTTTGCGTTCCCCCACGAACCCGCACGGTTCCTCTTTGCGTTCCCCCACGAACCCGCACGGTTCCTCTTTGCGTTCCCCCACGAACCCGCACGGTTCCTCTTTGCGTTCCCCCACGAACCCGCACGGTTCCTCTTTGCGGTTCCCCACGA
This sequence comes from Oreortyx pictus, assembly GCA_036925125.1. Classification (NCBI taxonomy): domain Eukaryota; kingdom Metazoa; phylum Chordata; class Aves; order Galliformes; family Odontophoridae; genus Oreortyx; species Oreortyx pictus. The sequence goes on along the minus strand of JAUPFR010000035.1, from coordinate 47,799 downwards.
ACCCGCACGGTTCCTCTTTGCGTTCTCCAACGAACCCGCACGGTTCCTCTTTGCGTTCCCCCACGAACCCGCACGGTTCCTCTTTGCGTTCCCCCACGAACCCGCACCCTTGCTCTTTGTGTTCCCCCACGAACCCGCACCCTTGCTCTTTGCGTTCCCCCACGAACCCGCACGGTTCCTCTTTGCATTCCCCCACGAACCCGCACGGTTCCTCTTTGCGTTCCCTCACAAACCCACACGGTTCCTCTTTGCGTTCCCCCACGAACCCGCACCGTTCCTCTTTGCGTTCCGCCACGAACCCGCACCGTTCCTCTTTGCGTTCCCCCACGAACCCGCACCGTTCCTCTTTGCGTTCCCCCACGAACCCGCACCCTTGCTCTTTGCGTTCCCCCACGAACCCGCACCCTTGCTCTTTGCGTTCCCCCACGAACCCGCACCCTTGCTCTTTGCGTTCCCCCACGAACCCGCACCCTTGCTCTTTGCGTTCCCCCACGAACCCGCACCCTTGCTCTTTGCGTTCCCCCACGAACCCGCACCCTTGCTCTTTGCGTTCCCCCACGAACCCGCACCCTTGCTCTTTGCGTTCCTCCACAAACCCGCACGGTTCCTCTTTGCATTCCCCCACGAACCCGCACCCTTGCTCTTTGCGTTTCCCCACGAACCCGCACGATTCCTCTTTGCGTTCCCCCACGAACCCGCACGGTTCCTCTTTGCGTTCCCCCACGAACCCGCACCGTTCCTCTTTGCGTTCCCCCGCGAACCCGCACCCTTGCTCTTTGCGTTCCCCCACGAACCCGCACGGTTCCTCTTTGCGTTCCCCCGCGAACCCGCACCCTTGCTCTTTGCGTTCCCCCACGAACCTGCACGGTTCCTCTTTGCGTTCCCCGGCGAACCCGTACCCTTGCTCTTTCCGTTCCCCCACGAACCCGCCCGGTTCCTCTTTGCGTTTCCCCACGAACCCGCACCCTTGGTCTTAGCGTTCCCCCACGAACCCGCACGGTTCCTCTTTGCGTTCCCCCACGAACCCGCACCCTTGCTCTTTGCGTTTCCCCACGAACCCGCACCCTTGCTCTTTGCGTTCCCCCACGAACCCGCACCCTTGCTGTTTGCGTTCCCCCACGAACCCGCACCCTTGCTCTTTGCGTTCCCCCACAAACCCGCACCCTTGCTCTTTGCGTTCCCCCACAAACCCGCACCCTTGCTCTTTGCGTTCCCCCACGAACCTGCACGGTTCCTCTTTGCGTTCCCCCACGAACCCGTACGGTTCCTCTTTGCGTTCACCCACGAACCCGCACGGTTGCTCTTTGCGTTCCCCCACGAACCCTCACCCTTGCTCTTTGCGTTCCCCCACGAACCCGCCCCCTTGCTCTTTGCGTTCCCCCACGAACCCGCACCCTTGCTCTTTGCGTTCCCCCACGAACCCGCACGGTTCCTCTTTGCGTTCCCCCACGAACCCGCACCCTTGCTCTTTGCGTTCCCCCACGAACCTGCACGGTTCCTCTTTGCGTTCCCCCACTAACCCGCACGGTTCCTCTTTGCGTTCCCCCGCGAACCCGCACCCTTGCTCTTTGCGTTCCCCCAAGAACCCGCACCGTTCCTCTTTGCGTTCCCCCACAAACCCACACCGTTCCTTTTTGCGTTCCCCCACAAACCCGCACCCTTGCTCTTTGCGTTCCCCCACGAACCCGCACCCTTGCTCTTTGCGTTCCCCCACAAACCCGCACCCTTGCTCTTTGCGTTCCCCCATGAACCCGCACGGTTCCTCTTTGCGTTCCCCCACGAACCCGTACGGTTCCTCTTTGCGTTCACAAACGAACCCGCACGGTTGCTCTTTGCGTTCCCCCACGAACCCTCACCCTTGCTCTTTGCGTTCCCCCACGAACCCGCACCCTTGCTCTTTGCGTTCCCCCACGAACCCGCACCCTTGCTCTTTGCGTTCCCCCACAAACCCGCACCCTTGCTCTTTGCGTTCCCCCACAAACCCGCACCCTTGCTCTTTGCGTTCCCCCACGAACCCGCACGGTTCCTCTTTGCGTTCCTCCACGAACCCGCACGGTTCCTCTTTGCGTTCCCCCAAGAACCCGCACCCTTGCTCTTTGCGTTCCCCCAAGAACCCGCACCGTTCCTCTTTGCGTTCCCCCAAGAACCCGCACCCTTGCTCTTTGCGTTCCCCCACAAACCCGCACCCTTGCTCTTTGCGTTCCCCCACGAACCCGCACCCTTGCTCTTTGCGTTCCCCCACGAACCCGCACCCTTGCTCTTTACGTTCCCCCACGAACCCGCACCCTTGCTCTTTGCGTTCCCCCACGAACCCGCATGGTTCCTCTTTGTGTTCCCCCACGAACCCGCACGGTTCCTCTTTGCGTTCCCCCATGAACCCGCACGGTTCCTCTTTGCGTTCCCCCACGAACCCGCACGGTTCCTCTTTGCGTTCACCCACGAACCCGCACGGTTCTTCTTTGCGTTCCCCCACGAACCCTCACCCTTGCTCTTTGCGTTCCCCCACGAACCCGCACCATTCCTCTTTGCGTTCCCCCGCGAACCCGCACCCTTGCTCTTTGCGTTCCCCCGGTAACCCGCACCCTTGCTGTTTGCGTTCCCCCGCGAACCCGCACCCTTGCTCTTTGCGTTCCCCCACGAACCCGCACCCTTGCTCTTTGCGTTCCCCCACGAACGCGCACCCTTGCTCTTTGCGTTCCCCCACGAACCCGCACCCTTGCTCTTTGCGTTCCCCCACGAACCCGCACCCTAGCTCTTTGCGTTCCCCCACGAACCCGCACCCTTGCTCTTTGCGTTCCCCCACGAACCCGCACCCTTGCTCTTTGCGTTCCCCCACGAACCCGCACGGTTCCTCTTTGCGTTCCCCCGCGAACCCGCACCCTTGCTCTTTGTTTTCCCCCACGAACCCGCGTCCTTGCTCTTTGCGTTCCCCCACGAACCCGCACCCTTGCTCTTTGCGTTCCCCCACGAACCCGCACCCTTGCTCTTTGCGTTCCTCCACGAACCCGCACCTTTCCTGTTTGCGTTCTCTCACGAACCCGCGCCCTTGCTCTTTGCGTTCCCCCACGAACCCGCACCCTTGCTCTTTGCGTTCCCCCACGAACCCGCACGGTTCCTCTTTGCGTTCCCCCACGAACCCGCACGGTTCCTCTTTGCGTTCCCCCACGAACCCGCACGGTTCCTCTTTGCGTTCCCCCACGAACCCGCACCCTTGCTCTTTGCGTTCCCCCACGAACCCGCACCCTTGCTCTTTGCATTCCCCCACGAACCCGCACCCTTGCTCTTTGCATTCCCCCACGAACCCGCACCCTTGCTCTTTGCATTCCCCCACGAACCCGCACCCTTGCTCTTTGCGTTCCCCCACGAACCCGCACCCTTGCTCCTTGCGTTCCCCCACGAACCCGCACCCTTGCTCTTTGCGTTGCCCCACGAACCCGCACCCTTGCTCTTTGCGTTCCCCCACGAACCCGCACCCTTGCTCTTTGCGTTCCCCCACGAACCCGCACCGTTCCTCTTTGCGTTCCCCCACAAACCCAGACCGTTCCTCTTTGCGTTCCCCCACAAACACACACCCTTGCTCTTTGCGTTCCCCCACAAACACACACCCTTGCTCTTTGCGTTCCCCCACGAACCCGCACCCTTGCTCTTTGCGTTCCCCCACGAACCCGCACCCTTGCTCTTTGCGTTCCCCCACGAACCCGCACCCTTGCTCTTTGCGTTTCCCCATGAACCCGCACCCTTGCTCTTTACGTTCCCCCACGAACCCGCACGATTCCTCTTTGCGTTCCCCCACGAACCCGCACGGTTCCTCTTTGCGTTCCCCCACGAACCCGCACGGTTCCTCTTTGCGTTCCCCCACGAACCCGCACCCTTGCTCTTTGCGTTCCCCCACGAACCCGCACCCTTGCTCTTTGCGTTCCCCCACGAACCCGCACCCTTGCTCTTTGCGTTCCCCCACGAACCCGCACCCTTGCTCTTTGCGTTCCCCCACGAACCCACACCCTTGCTCTTTGCGTTCCTCCACGAACCCGCACGGTTCCTCTTTGCGTTCCCCCACGAACCCGCACCCTTGCTCTTTGCGTTCCCCCACGAACCCGCACCCTTGCTCTTTGCGTTCCCCCACGAACCCGCACGGTTCCTCTTTGCGTTCCCCCACGAACCCGCACGGTTCCTCTTTGCGTTCCCCCACGAACCCGCACCCTTGCTCTTTGCGTTCCCCCACGAACCCGCACCCTTGCTCTTTGCGTTCCCCCACGAACCCGCACCCTTGCTCTTTGCGTTCCCCCACGAACCCACACCCTTGCTCTTTGCGTTCCTCCACGAACCCGCACGGTTCCTCTTTGCGTTCCCCCACGAACCCGCACCCTTGCTCTTTGCGTTCCCCCACGAACCCGCACCCTTGCTCTTTGCGTTCCCCCACGAACCCGCACCCTTGCTCTTTGCGTTCCCCCACGAACCCGCACCCTTGCTCTTTGCGTTCCCCCACGAACCCGCACGGTTCCTCTTTGCGTTCCCCCACGAACCCGCACGGTTCCTCTTTGCGTTTCCCCACGAACCCGCGCCCTTGCTCTTTGCGTTCCCCCACGAACCTGCACGGTTCCTCTTTGCGTTCCCCCACGAACCCGCACCCTTGCTCTTTGCGTTCCCCCATGAACCCGCACCCTTGCTCTTTGCGTTCCCCCACGAACCCGCACCGTTCCTCTTTGCGTTCCCCCACAAACCCACACCGTTCCTCTTTGCGTTCCCCCACAAACCGGCACCCTTGCTCTTTGCGTTCCCCCACGAACACGCACCCTTGCTCTTTGCGTTCCCCCACGAACCCGCACCCTTGCTCTTTGCGTTCCCCCACGAACCCGCACCCTTGCTCTTTGCGTTCCCCCACGAACCCGCACGGTTCCTCTTTGCGTTCCCCCACGAACCCGCACGGTTCCTCTTTGCGTTCCCCCACGAACCCGCACGGTTCCTCTTTGCGTTTCCCCACGAACCCGCACCCTTGCTCTTTGCGTTCCCCCACGAACCTGCACGGTTCCTCTTTGCGTTCCCCCACGAACCCGCACCCTTGCTCTTTGCGTTCCCCCATGAACCCGCACCCATGCTCTTTGCGTTCCCCCACGAACCCGCACCGTTCCTCTTTGCGTTCCCCCACAAACCCACACCGTTCCTCTTTGCGTTCCCCCACAAACCGGCACCCTTGCTCTTTGCGTTCCCCCACGAACACGCACCCTTGCTCTTTGCGTTCCCCCACGAACCCGCACCCTTGCTCTTTGCGTTCCCCCACGAACCCGCACCCTTGCTCTTAGCGTTCCCCCACGAACCCGCACGGTTCCTCTTTGCGTTCCCCCACGAACCCGCACCCTTGCTCTTTGCGTTCCCCCACGAACCCGCACCCTTGCTCTTTGCGTTCCCCCACGAACCCGCACCCTTGCTCTTTGCGTTCCCCCACGAATCCGCACCCTTGCTCTTTGTTTTCCCCCACGAACCCGCACCCTTGCTCTTTGCGTTCCCCCACGAACCCGCACCCTTGCTCTTTGCGTTCCCCCACGAACCCGCACCCTTGCTCTTTGCGTTCCCCCACGAACCCGCACCCTTGCTCTTTGCGTTCCTCCACGAACCCGCACCTTTCCTGTTTGCGTTCTCTCACGAACCCGCGCCCTTGCTCTTTGCGTTCCCCCACGAACCCGCACCCTTGCTCTTTGCGTTCCCCCACGAACCCGCACCCTTGCTCTTTGCGTTCCCCCACGAACCTGCACCCTTGCTCTTTGCGTTCCTCCACGAACCCGCACCTTTCCTGTTTGAGTTCTCTCACGAACCCGCGCCCTTGCTCTTTGCGTTCCCCCACGAACCCGCACCCTTGCTCTTTGCGTTCCCCCACGAACCCGCACGGTTCCTCTTTGTGTTCCCCCACGAACCCGCACCCTTGCTCTTTGCGTTCCCCCACGAACCCGCACGGTTCCTCTTTGCGTTCCCCCACGAACCCGCACGGTTCCTCTTTGCGTTCCCCCACGAACCCGCACGGTTCCTCTTTGCGTTCCCCCACGAACCCGCACGGTTCCTCTTTGCGTTCCCCCACGAACCCGCACGGTTCCTCTTTGCGTTCCCCCACGAACCCGCACGGTTCCTCTTTGCGTTCCCCCACGAACCCGCACCCTTGCTCTTTGCGTTCCCCCCATGAACCCGCACGGTTCCTCTTTGCGTTCCCCCACGAACCCGCACGGTTCCTCTTTGCGTTCCCCCACGAACCCGCACGGTTCCTCTTTGCGTTCCCCCACGAACCCGCACGGTTCCTCTTTGCGTTCCCCCACGAACCCGCACCCTTGCTCTTTGCGTTCCCCCACGAACCCTCACCCTTGCTCTTTGCGTTCCCCCACGAACCCTCACCCTTGCTCTTTGCGTTCCCCCACGAACCCGCAGCCTTGCTCTTTGCGTTCCCCCACGAACCCGCACCCTTGATCTTTGCGTTCCCCCACGAACCCGCACCGTTCCTCTTTGCGTTCCCCCACAAACCCAGACCGTTCCTCTTTGCGTTCCCCCACAAACACGCACCCTTGCTCTTTGCGTTCCCCCACGAACCCACACCCTTGCTCTTTGCGTTCCCCCACAAACCCGCACCCTTGCTCTTTGCGTTCCCCCACGAACCCGCACCCTTGCTCTTTGCGTTTCCCCATGAACCCGCACCCTTGCTCTTTGCGTTCCCCCACGAACCCGCACCCTTGCTCTTTGCGTTCCCCCGCGAACCCGCACGGTTCCTCTTTGCGTTCCCCCACGAACCCGTACGGTTCCTCTTGGCGTTCCCCCACGAACCCGCACCCTTGCTCTTTGCGTTCCCCCACGAACCCGCACGGTTCCTCTTTGCGTTCCCCCACGAACCCGCACGGTTCCTCTTTGCGTTCCCCCACGAACCCGCACGGTTCCTCTTTGCGTTCCCCCACGAACCCGCACGGTTCCTCTTTGCGTTCCCCCACGAACCCGCACGGTTCCTCTTTGCGTTCCCCCACGAACCCGCACGGTTCCTCTTTGCGGTTCCCCACGAACCCGCACGGTTCCTCTTTGCGTTCTCCAACGAACCCGCACGGTTCCTCTTTGCGTTCCCCCACGAACCCGCACGGTTCCTCTTTGCGTTCCCCCACGAACCCGCACCCTTGCTATTTGTGTTCCCCCACGAACCCGCACCCTTGCTCTTTGCGTTCCCCCACGAACCCGCACGGTTCCTCTTTGCATTCCCCCACGAACCCGCACGGTTCCTCTTTGCGTTCCCTCACAAATCCACACGGTTCCTCTTTGCGTTCCCCCACGAACCCGCACCGTTCCTCTTTGCGTTCCGCCACGAACCCGCACCGTTCCTCTTTGCGTTCCCCCACGAACCCGCACCGTTCCTCTTTGCGTTCCCCCACGAACCCGCACCCTTGCTCTTTGCGTTCCCCCACGAACCAGCACCCTTGCTCTTTGCGTTCCCCCACGAACCCGCACCCTTGCTCTTTGCGTTCCCCCACGAACCCGCACCCTTGCTCTTTGCGTTCCCCCACGAACCCGCACCCTTGCTCTTTGCGTTCCCCCATGAACCCGCACCCTTGTTCGTTGCGTTCCTCCACGAACCCGCACGGTTCCTCTTTGCATTCCCCCACGAACCCGCACCCTTGCTCTTTGCGTTTCTCCACGAACCCGCACGATTCCTCTTTGCGTTCCCCCACGAACCCGCACGGTTCCTCTTTGCGTTCCCCCACGAACCCGCACGGTTCCTCTTTGCGTTCCCCCACGAACCTGCACGGTTCCTCTTTGCGTTCCCCCGCGAACTCGCACCCTTGCTCTTTGCGTTCCCCCACGAACCCGCACGGTTCCTCTTTGCGTTCCCCCGCGAACCCGCACCCTTGCTCTTTGCGTTCCCCCACGAACCTGCACGGTTCCTCTTTGCGTTCCCCCGCGAACCCGCACCCTTGCTCTTTCCGTTCCCCCACGAACCCGCCCGGTTCCTCTTTGCGTTTCCCCACGAACCCGCACCCTTGCTCTTAGCGTTCCCCCACGAACCCGCACGGTTCCTCTTTGCGTTCCCCCACGAACCCGCACCCTTGCTCTTTGTGTTCCCCCACGAACCCGCACCCTTGCTCTTTGCGTTCCCCCACGAACCCGCACCCTTGCTGTTTGCGTTCCCCCACGAACCCGCACCGTTCCTCTTTGCGTTCCCCCACGAACCCGCACTCTTGCTCTTTGCGTTCCCCCACAAACCCGCACCCTTGCTCTTTGCGTTCCCCCACGAACCCGCACCCTTGCTCTTTGCGTTCCCCCACAAACCCGCACCCTTGCTCTTTGCGTTCCCCCATGAACCCGCACGGTTCCTCTTTGCGTTCCCCCATGAACCCGCACGGTTCCTCTTTGCGTTCACCCACGAACCCGCACGGTTCCTCTTTGCGTTCCCCCACGAACCATCACCCTTGCTCTTTGCGTTCCCCCACGAACCCGCACCATTCCTCTTTGCGTTCCCCCACGAACCCGCACCCTTGCTCATTGCGTTCCCCCGCGAACCCGCACCCTTGATGTTTGCGTTCCCCCGCGAACCCGCACCCTTGCTCTTTGCGTTCCCCCACGAACCCGCACCCTAGCTCTTTGCGTTCCCCCACGAACCCGCACCCTAGCTCTTTGCGTTCCCCCACGAACCCGCACCCTTGCTCTTTGCGTTCCCCCACGAACCCGCACCCTTGCTCTTTGCGTTCCCCCACGAACCCGCAACCTTGCTCTATGCGTTCCCCCACGAACCCGCACCCTTGCTCTTTGTTTTCCCCCACGAACCCGCACCCTTGCTCTTTGCGTTCCCCCACGAACCCGCACCCTTGCTCTTTGCGTTCCCCCACGAACCCGCACGGTTCCTCTTTGCGTTCCCCCACGAACCCGCACGGTTCCTCTTTGCGTTCCCCCACGAACCTGCACGGTTCCTCTTTGCGTTCACCCGCGAACCCGCACCCTTGCTGTTTGCGTTCCCCCACGAACCCACACCGTTCCTCTTTGCGTTCCCCCACAAACCCGCACCGTTCCTCTTTGCGTTCCCCCACAAACCCGCACCCTTGCTCTTTGCGTTCCCCCACGAACCCGCACCCTTGCTGTTTGCGTTCCCCCACGAACCCGCACGGTTCCTCTTTGCGTTCCCCCACGAACCCGCACGGTTCCTCTTTGCGTTCCCCCACGAACCCGCACGGTTCCTCTTTGCGTTCCCCCACGAACCCGCACGGTTCCTCTTTGCGTTCCCCCACGAACCCGCACGGTTCCTCTTTGCGTTCCCCCACGAACCCGCACGGTTCCTCTTTGCGTTCCCCCACGAACCCGCACGGTTCCTCTTTGCGTTCCCCCACGAACCCGCACGGTTCCTCTTTGCGTTCCCCCACGAACCCGCACGGTTCCTCTTTGCGTTCCCCCACGAACCCGCACGGTTCCTCTTTGCGTTCCCCCACGAACCCGCACCCTTGCTCTTTGCGTTCCCCCACGAACCCGCACCGTTCCTCTTTGCGTTCCCCCACAAACCCAGACCGTTCCTCTTTGCGTTCCCCCACAAACACGCACCCTTGCTCTTTGCGTTCCCCCACGAACCCGCACCCTTGCTCTTTGCGTTCCCCCACGAACCCGCACCCTTGCTCTTTGCGTTCCCCCACGAACCCGCACCCTTGCTCTTTGCGTTTCCCCATGAACCCGCACCCTTGCTCTTTGCGTTCCCCCACGAACCCGCACGATTCCTCTTTGCGTTCCCCCACGAACCCGCACCCTTGCTCTTTGCGTTCCCCCACGAACCCGCACGGTTCCTCTTGGCGTTCCCCCACGAACCCGCACCCTTGCTCTTTGCGTTCCCCCACGAACCCGCACGGTTCCTCTTTGCGTTCCCCCACGAACCCGCACGGTTCCTCTTTGCGTTCCCCCACGAACCCGCACGGTTCCTCTTTGCGTTCCCCCACGAACCCGCACGGTTCCTCTTTGCGGTTCCCCACGAACCCGCACGGTTCCTCTTTGCGTTCTCCCACGAACCCGCACGGTTCCTCTTTGCGTTCCCCCACGAACCCGCACGGTTCCTCTTTGCGTTCCCCCACGAACCCGCACCCTTGCTCTTTGTGTTCCCCCACGAACCCGCACCCTTGCTCTTTGCGTTCCCCCACGAACCCGCACGGTTCCTCTTTGCATTCCCCCACGAACCCGCACGGTTCCTCTTTGCGTTCCCTCACAAACCCACACGGTTCCTCTTTGCGTTCCCCCACGAACCCGCACCGTTCCTCTTTGCGTTCCGCCACGAACCCGCACCGTTCCTCTTTGCGTTCCCCCACGAACCCGCACCCTTGCTCTTTGCGTTCCCCCACGAACCCGCACCCTTGCTCTTTGCGTTCCCCCACGAACCCGCACCCTTGCTCTTTGCGTTCCCCCACGAACCCGCACCCTTGCTCTTTGCGTTCCCCCACGAACCCGCACCCTTGCTCTTTGCGTTCCCCCACGAACCCGCACCCTTGCTCTTTGCGTTCCCCCACGAACCCGCACCCTTGCTCTTTGCGTTCCTCCACAAACCCGCACGGTTCCTCTTTGCATTCCCCCACGAACCCGCACCCTTGCTCTTTGCGTTTCCCCACGAACCCGCACGATTCCTCTTTGCGTTCCCCCACGAACCCGCACGGTTCCTCTTTGCGTTCCCCCACGAACCCGCACCGTTCCTCTTTGCGTTCCCCCGCGAACCCGCACCCTTGCTCTTTGCGTTCCCCCACGAACCCGCACGGTTCCTCTTTGCGTTCCCCCGCGAACCCGCACCCTTGCTCTTTGCGTTCCCCCACGAACCTGCACGGTTCCTCTTTGCGTTCCCCGGCGAACCCGTACCCTTGCTCTTTCCGTTCCCCCACGAACCTGCACGGTTCCTCTTTGCGTTCCCCGGCGAACCCGTACCCTTGCTCTTTCCGTTCCCCCACGAACCCGCCCGGTTCCTCTTTGCGTTTCCCCACGAACCCGCACCCTTGGTCTTAGCGTTCCCCCACGAACCCGCACCCTTGCTCTTTGCGTTCCCCCACGAACCCGCACCCTTGCTGTTTGCGTTCCCCCACGAACCCGCACCCTTGCTCTTTGCGTTCCCCCACAAACCCGCACCCTTGCTCTTTGCGTTCCCCCACAAACCCGCACCCTTGCTCTTTGCGTTCCCCCACGAACCTGCACGGTTCCTCTTTGCGTTCCCCCACGAACCCGTACGGTTCCTCTTTGCGTTCACCCACGAACCCGCACGGTTGCTCTTTGCGTTCCCCCACGAACCCTCACCCTTGCTCTTTGCGTTCCCCCACGAACCCGCCCCCTTGCTCTTTGCGTTCCCCCACGAACCCGCACCCTTGCTCTTTGCGTTCCCCCACGAACCCGCACGGTTCCTCTTTGCGTTCCCCCACGAACCCGCACCCTTGCTCTTTGCGTTCCCCCACGAACCTGCACGGTTCCTCTTTGCGTTCCCCCACTAACCCGCACGGTTCCTCTTTGCGTTCCCCCGCGAACCCGCACCCTTGCTCTTTGCGTTCCCCCAAGAACCCGCACCGTTCCTCTTTGCGTTCCCCCACAAACCCACACCGTTCCTTTTTGCGTTCCCCCACAAACCCGCACCCTTGCTCTTTGCGTTCCCCCACGAACCCGCACCCTTGCTCTTTGCGTTCCCCCACAAACCCGCACCCTTGCTCTTTGCGTTCCCCCATGAACCCGCACGGTTCCTCTTTGCGTTCCCCCACGAACCCGTACGGTTCCTCTTTGCGTTCACAAACGAACCCGCACGGTTGCTCTTTGCGTTCCCCCACGAACCCTCACCCTTGCTCTTTGCGTTCCCCCACGAACCCGCACCCTTGCTCTTTGCGTTCCCCCACGAACCCGCACCCTTGCTCTTTGCGTTCCCCCACAAACCCGCACCCTTGCTCTTTGCGTTCCCCCACAAACCCGCACCCTTGCTCTTTGCGTTCCCCCACGAACCCGCACGGTTCCTCTTTGCGTTCCTCCACGAACCCGCACGGTTCCTCTTTGCGTTCCCCCAAGAACCCGCACCCTTGCTCTTTGCGTTCCCCCAAGAACCCGCACCGTTCCTCTTTGCGTTCCCCCAAGAACCCGCACCCTTGCTCTTTGCGTTCCCCCACAAACCCGCACCCTTGCTCTTTGCGTTCCCCCACGAACCCGCACCCTTGCTCTTTGCGTTCCCCCACGAACCCGCACCCTTGCTCTTTACGTTCCCCCACGAACCCGCACCCTTGCTCTTTGCGTTCCCCCACGAACCCGCATGGTTCCTCTTTGTGTTCCCCCACGAACCCGCACGGTTCCTCTTTGCGTTCCCCCATGAACCCGCACGGTTCCTCTTTGCGTTCCCCCACGAACCCGCACGGTTCCTCTTTGCGTTCACCCACGAACCCGCACGGTTCTTCTTTGCGTTCCCCCACGAACCCTCACCCTTGCTCTTTGCGTTCCCCCACGAACCCGCACCATTCCTCTTTGCGTTCCCCCGCGAACCCGCACCCTTGCTCTTTGCGTTCCCCCGGTAACCCGCACCCTTGCTGTTTGCGTTCCCCCGCGAACCCGCACCCTTGCTCTTTGCGTTCCCCCACGAACCCGCACCCTTGCTCTTTGCGTTCCCCCACGAACGCGCACCCTTGCTCTTTGCGTTCCCCCACGAACCCGCACCCTTGCTCTTTGCGTTCCCCCACGAACCCGCACCCTAGCTCTTTGCGTTCCCCCACGAACCCGCACCCTTGCTCTTTGCGTTCCCCCACGAACCCGCACCCTTGCTCTTTGCGTTCCCCCACGAACCCGCACGGTTCCTCTTTGCGTTCCCCCGCGAACCCGCACCCTTGCTCTTTGTTTTCCCCCACGAACCCGCGTCCTTGCTCTTTGCGTTCCCCCACGAACCCGCACCCTTGCTCTTTGCGTTCCCCCACGAACCCGCACCCTTGCTCTTTGCGTTCCTCCACGAACCCGCACCTTTCCTGTTTGCGTTCTCTCACGAACCCGCGCCCTTGCTCTTTGCGTTCCCCCACGAACCCGCACCCTTGCTCTTTGCGTTCCCCCACGAACCCGCACGGTTCCTCTTTGCGTTCCCCCACGAACCCGCACGGTTCCTCTTTGCGTTCCCCCACGAACCCGCACGGTTCCTCTTTGCGTTCCCCCACGAACCCGCACCCTTGCTCTTTGCGTTCCCCCACGAACCCGCACCCTTGCTCTTTGCATTCCCCCACGAACCCGCACCCTTGCTCTTTGCATTCCCCCACGAACCCGCACCCTTGCTCTTTGCATTCCCCCACGAACCCGCACCCTTGCTCTTTGCGTTCCCCCACGAACCCGCACCCTTGCTCCTTGCGTTCCCCCACGAACCCGCACCCTTGCTCTTTGCGTTGCCCCACGAACCCGCACCCTTGCTCTTTGCGTTCCCCCACGAACCCGCACCCTTGCTCTTTGCGTTCCCCCACGAACCCGCACCGTTCCTCTTTGCGTTCCCCCACAAACCCAGACCGTTCCTCTTTGCGTTCCCCCACAAACACACACCCTTGCTCTTTGCGTTCCCCCACAAACACACACCCTTGCTCTTTGCGTTCCCCCACGAACCCGCACCCTTGCTCTTTGCGTTCCCCCACGAACCCGCACCCTTGCTCTTTGCGTTCCCCCACGAACCCGCACCCTTGCTCTTTGCGTTTCCCCATGAACCCGCACCCTTGCTCTTTACGTTCCCCCACGAACCCGCACGATTCCTCTTTGCGTTCCCCCACGAACCCGCACGGTTCCTCTTTGCGTTCCCCCACGAACCCGCACGGTTCCTCTTTGCGTTCCCCCACGAACCCGCACCCTTGCTCTTTGCGTTCCCCCACGAACCCGCACCCTTGCTCTTTGCGTTCCCCCACGAACCCGCACCCTTGCTCTTTGCGTTCCCCCACGAACCCGCACCCTTGCTCTTTGCGTTCCCCCACGAACCCACACCCTTGCTCTTTGCGTTCCTCCACGAACCCGCACGGTTCCTCTTTGCGTTCCCCCACGAACCCGCACCCTTGCTCTTTGCGTTCCCCCACGAACCCGCACCCTTGCTCTTTGCGTTCCCCCACGAACCCGCACGGTTCCTCTTTGCGTTCCCCCACGAACCCGCACGGTTCCTCTTTGCGTTCCCCCACGAACCCGCACCCTTGCTCTTTGCGTTCCCCCACGAACCCGCACCCTTGCTCTTTGCGTTCCCCCACGAACCCGCACCCTTGCTCTTTGCGTTCCCCCACGAACCCACACCCTTGCTCTTTGCGTTCCTCCACGAACCCGCACGGTTCCTCTTTGCGTTCCCCCACGAACCCGCACCCTTGCTCTTTGCGTTCCCCCACGAACCCGCACCCTTGCTCTTTGCGTTCCCCCACGAACCCGCACCCTTGCTCTTTGCGTTCCCCCACGAACCCGCACCCTTGCTCTTTGCGTTCCCCCACGAACCCGCACGGTTCCTCTTTGCGTTCCCCCACGAACCCGCACGGTTCCTCTTTGCGTTTCCCCACGAACCCGCGCCCTTGCTCTTTGCGTTCCCCCACGAACCTGCACGGTTCCTCTTTGCGTTCCCCCACGAACCCGCACCCTTGCTCTTTGCGTTCCCCCATGAACCCGCACCCTTGCTCTTTGCGTTCCCCCACGAACCCGCACCGTTCCTCTTTGCGTTCCCCCACAAACCCACACCGTTCCTCTTTGCGTTCCCCCACAAACCGGCACCCTTGCTCTTTGCGTTCCCCCACGAACACGCACCCTTGCTCTTTGCGTTCCCCCACGAACCCGCACCCTTGCTCTTTGCGTTCCCCCACGAACCCGCACCCTTGCTCTTTGCGTTCCCCCACGAACCCGCACGGTTCCTCTTTGCGTTCCCCCACGAACCCGCACGGTTCCTCTTTGCGTTCCCCCACGAACCCGCACGGTTCCTCTTTGCGTTTCCCCACGAACCCGCACCCTTGCTCTTTGCGTTCCCCCACGAACCTGCACGGTTCCTCTTTGCGTTCCCCCACGAACCCGCACGATTCCTCTTTGCGTTCCCCCACGAACCCGCACCCATGCTCTTTGCGTTCCCCCACGAACCCGCACCCTTGCTGTTTGCGTTCCCCCACAAACCCACACCGTTCCTCTTTGCGTTCCCCCACAAACCGGCACCCTTGCTCTTTGCGTTCCCCCACGAACACGCACCCTTGCTCTTTGCGTTCCCCCACGAACCCGCACCCTTGCTCTTTGCGTTCCCCCACGAACCCGCACCCTTGCTCTTAGCGTTCCCCCACGAACCCGCACGGTTCCTCTTTGCGTTCCCCCACGAACCCGCACCCTTGCTCTTTGCGTTCCCCCACGAACCCGCACCCTTGCTCTTTGCGTTCCCCCACGAACCCGCACCCTTGCTCTTTGCGTTCCCCCACGAATCCGCACCCTTGCTCTTTGTTTTCCCCCACGAACCCGCACCCTTGCTCTTTGCGTTCCCCCACGAACCCGCACCCTTGCTCTTTGCGTTCCCCCACGAACCCGCACCCTTGCTCTTTGCGTTCCTCCACGAACCCGCACCTTTCCTGTTTGCGTTCTCTCACGAACCCGCGCCCTTGCTCTTTGCGTTCCCCCACGAACCCGCACCCTTGCTCTTTGCGTTCCCCCACGAACCCGCACCCTTGCTCTTTGCGTTCCCCCACGAACCTGCACCCTTGCTCTTTGCGTTCCTCCACGAACCCGCACCTTTCCTGTTTGAGTTCTCTCACGAACCCGCGCCCTTGCTCTTTGCGTTCCCCCACGAACCCGCACCCTTGCTCTTTGCGTTCCCCCACGAACCCGCACGGTTCCTCTTTGCGTTCCCCCACGAACCCGCACGGTTCCTCTTTGCGTTCCCCCACGAACCCGCACGGTTCCTCTTTGCGTTCCCCCACGAACCCGCACCCTTGCTCTTTGCATTCCCCCACGAACCCGCACCCTTGCTCTTTGCGTTCCCCCACGAACCCGCAGCCTTGCTCTTTGCGTTCCCCCACGAACCCGCACCCTTGCTCTTTGCGTTGCCCCACGAACCCGCACCCTTGCTCATTGCGTTCCCCCACGAACCCGCACCCTTGCTCTTTGCGTTCCCCCACGAACCCGCACGGTTCCTCTTGGCGTTCCCCCACGAACCCGCACGGTTCCTCCTGGCGTTCCCCCACGAACCCGCACCCTTGCTCTTTGCGTTCCCCCGCGAACCCGCACCCTTGCTCTTTGCGTTCCCCCGCGAACCCGCACCCTTGCTCTTTGCGTTCCCCCGCGAACCCGCACCGTTCCTCTTTGCGTTCCCCCACAAACCCACACCCTTGCTCTTTGCGTTCCCCCACGAACCCGCACCCTTGCTGTTTGCGTTCCCCCACGAACCCGCGCCCTTGCTGTTTGCGTTCCCCCACGAACCCGCACGGTTCCTCTTTGTGTTCCCCCACGAACCCGCACCCTTGCTCTTTGCGTTCCCCCACGAACCCGCACGGTTCCTCTTTGCGTTCCCCCACGAACCCGCACGGTTCCTCTTTGCGTTCCCCCACGAACCCGCACGGTTCCTCTTTGCGTTCCCCCACGAACCCGCACGGTTCCTCTTTGCGTTCCCCCACGAACCCGCACGGTTCCTCTTTGCGTTCCCCCACGAACCCGCACGGTTCCTCTTTGCGTTCCCCCACGAACCCGCACGGTTCCTCTTTGCGTTCCCCCCATGAACCCGCACGGTTCCTCTTTGCGTTCCCCCACGAACCCGCACGGTTCCTCTTTGCGTTCCCCCACGAACCCGCACGGTTCCTCTTTGCGTTCCCCCACGAACCCGCACGGTTCCTCTTTGCGTTCCCCCACGAACCCGCACCCTTGCTCTTTGCGTTCCCCCACGAACCCTCACCCTTGCTCTTTGCGTTCCCCCACGAACCCGCACCCTTGCTCTTTGCGTTCCCCCGCGAACCCGCACCCTTGATCTTTGCGTTCCCCCACGAACCCGCACCGTTCCTCTTTGCGTTCCCCCACAAACCCAGACCGTTCCTCTTTGCGTTCCCCCACAAACACGCACCCTTGCTCTTTGCGTTCCCCCACGAACCCACACCCTTGCTCTTTGCGTTCCCCCACAAACCCGCACCCTTGCTCTTTGCGTTCCCCCACGAACCCGCACCCTTGCTCTTTGCGTTTCCCCACGAACCCGCACCCTTGCTCTTTGCGTTCCCCCACGAACCCGCACCCTTGCTCTTTGCGTTCCCCCACGAACCCGCACCCTTGCTCTTTGCGTTCCCCCACGAACCCGCACCCTTGCTCTTTGCGTTCCCCCACGAACCCGCACCCTTGCTCTTTGCGTTCCCCCACGAACCCGCACGGTTCCTCTTGGCGTTCCCCCACGAACCCGCACGGTTCCTCTTTGCGTTCCCCCACGAACCCGCACGGTTCCTCTTTGCGTTCCCCCACGAACCCGCACGGTTCCTCTTTGCGTTCCCCCACGAACCCGCACGGTTCCTCTTTGCGTTCCCCCACGAACCCGCACGGTTCCTCTTTGCGGTTCCCCACGAACCCGCACGGTTCCTCTTTGCGTTCTCCAACGAACCCGCACGGTTCCTCTTTGCGTTCCCCCACGAACCCGCACGGTTCCTCTTTGCGTTCCCCCACGAACCCGCACCCTTGCTCTTTGTGTTCCCCCACGAACCCGCACCCTTGCTCTTTGCGTTCCCCCACGAACCCGCACGGTTCCTCTTTGCATTCCCCCACGAACCCGCACGGTTCCTCTTTGCGTTCCCTCACAAACCCACACGGTTCCTCTTTGCGTTCCCCCACGAACCCGCACCGTTCCTCTTTGCGTTCCGCCACGAACCCGCACCGTTCCTCTTTGCGTTCCCCCACGAACCCGCACCGTTCCTCTTTGCGTTCCCCCACGAACCCGCACCCTTGCTCTTTGCGTTCCCCCACGAACCCGCACCCTTGCTCTTTGCGTTCCCCCACGAACCCGCACCCTTGCTCTTTGCGTTCCCCCACGAACCCGCACCCTTGCTCTTTGCGTTCCCCCACGAACCCGCACCCTTGCTCTTTGCGTTCCCCCACGAACCCGCACCCTTGCTCTTTGCGTTCCCCCATGAACCCGCACCCTTGTTCGTTGCGTTCCTCCACGAACCCGCACGGTTCCTCTTTGCATTCCCCCACGAACCCGCACCCTTGCTCTTTGCGTTTCTCCACGAACCCGCACGATTCCTCTTTGCGTTCCCCCACGAACCCGCACGGTTCCTCTTTGCGTTCCCCCACGAACCCGCACGGTTCCTCTTTGCGTTCCCCCACGAACCTGCACGGTTCCTCTTTGCGTTCCCCCGCGAACCCGCACCCTTGCTCTTTGCGTTCCCCCACGAACCTGCACGGTTCCTCTTTGCGTTCCCCCGCGAACCCGCACCCTTGCTCTTTCCGTTCCCCCACGAACCCGCCCGGTTCCTCTTTGCGTTTCCCCACGAACCCGCACCCTTGCTCTTAGCGTTCCCCCACGAACCCGCACGGTTCCTCTTTGCGTTCCCCCACGAACCCGCACCCTTGCTCTTTGCGTTTCCCCACGAACCCGCACCCTTGCTCTTTGCGTTCCCCCACGAACCCGCACCCTTGCTGTTTGCGTTCCCCCACGAACCCGCACCCTTGCTCTTTGCGTTCCCCCACAAACCCGCACCCTTGCTCTTTGCGTTCCCCCACAAACCCGCACCCTTGCTCTTTGCGTTCCCCCACGAACCTGCACGGTTCCTCTTTGCGTTCCCCCACGAACCCGTACGGTTCCTCTTTGCGTTCACCCACGAACCCGCACGGTTGCTCTTTGCGTTCCCCCACGAACCCTCACCCTTGCTCTTTGCGTTCCCCCACGAACCCGCACCCTTGCTCTTTGCGTTCCCCCACGAACCCGCACCCTTGCTCTTTGCGTTCCCCCACAAACCCGCACCCTTGCTCTTTGCGTTCCCCCACAAACCCGCACCCTTGCTCTTTGCGTTCCCCCACGAACCTGCACGGTTCCTCTTTGCGTTCCCCCACTAACCCGCACGGTTCCTCTTTGCGTTCCCCCGCGAACCCGCACCCTTGCTCTTTGCGTTCCCCCAAGAACCCGCACCGTTCCTCTTTGCGTTCCCCCACAAACCCACACCGTTCCTTTTTGCGTTCCCCCACAAACCCGCACCCTTGCTCTTTGCGTTCCCCCACGAACCCGCACCCTTGCTCTTTGCGTTCCCCCACAAACCCGCACCCTTGCTCTTTGCGTTCCCCCATGAACCCGCACGGTTCCTCTTTGCGTTCCCCCACGAACCCGTACGGTTCCTCTTTGCGTTCACCCACGAACCCGCACGGTTGCTCTTTGCGTTCCCCCACGAACCCTCACCCTTGCTCTTTGCGTTCCCCCACGAACCCGCACCCTTGCTCTTTGCGTTCCCCCACGAACCCGCACCCTTGCTCTTTGCGTTCCCCCACAAACCCGCACCCTTGCTCTTTGCGTTCCCCCACGAACCCGCACCCTTGCTCTTTGCGTTCCCCCACGAACCCGCACGGTTCCTCTTTGCGTTCCTCCACGAACCCGCACGGTTCCTCTTTGCGTTCCCCCAAGAACCCGCACCCTTGCTCTTTGCGTTCCCCCAAGAACCCGCACCGTTCCTCTTTGCGTTCCCCCACAAACCCACACCGTTCCTTTTTGCGTTCCCCCACAAACCCGCACCCTTGCTCTTTGCGTTCCCCCACGAACCCGCACCCTTGCTCTTTGCGTTCCCCCACGAACCCGCACCCTTGCTCTTTACGTTCCCCCACGAACCCGCACCCTTGCTCTTTGCGTTCCCCCACGAACCCGCATGGTTCCTCTTTGTGTTCCCCCACGAACCCGCACGGTTCCTCTTTGCGTTCCCCCATGAACCCGCACGGTTCCTCTTTGCGTTCACCCACGAACCCGCACGGTTCCTCTTTGCGTTCCCCCACGAACCATCACCCTTGCTCTTTGCGTTCCCCCATGAACCCGCACCATTCCTCTTTGCGTTCCCCCACGAACCCGCACCCTTGCTCATTGCGTTCCCCCGCGAACCCGCACCCTTGATGTTTGCGTTCCCCCGCGAACCCGCACCCTTGCTCTTTGCGTTCCCCCACGAACCCGCACCCTTGCTCTTTGCGTTCCCCCACGAACCCGCACCCTTGCTCTTTGCGTTCCCCCA
Source organism: Oreortyx pictus (assembly GCA_036925125.1). Classification (NCBI taxonomy): domain Eukaryota; kingdom Metazoa; phylum Chordata; class Aves; order Galliformes; family Odontophoridae; genus Oreortyx; species Oreortyx pictus. The sequence continues at coordinate 27,670 of JAUPFR010000035.1, read as the reverse complement.
CGAACCCGCACCCTAGCTCTTTGCGTTCCCCCACGAACCCGCACCCTAGCTCTTTGCGTTCCCCCACGAACCCGCACCCTTGCTCTTTGCGTTCCCCCACGAACCCGCACCCTTGCTCTTTGCGTTCCCCCACGAACCCGCAACCTTGCTCTATGCGTTCCCCCACGAACCCGCACCCTTGCTCTTTGTTTTCCCCCACGAACCCGCACCCTTGCTCTTTGCGTTCCCCCACGAACCCGCACGGTTCCTCTTTGCGTTCCCCCACGAACCCGCACGGTTCCTCTTTGCGTTCCCCCACGAACCCGCACGGTTCCTCTTTGCGTTCCCCCACGAACCTGCACGGTTCCTCTTTGCGTTCCCCCGCGAACCCGCACCCTTGCTGTTTGCGTTCCCCCACGAACCCACACCGTTCCTCTTTGCGTTCCCCCACAAACCCGCACCGTTCCTCTTTGCGTTCCCCCACAAACCCGCACCCTTGCTCTTTGCGTTCCCCCACGAACCCGCACCCTTGCTGTTTGCGTTCCCCCACGAACCCGCACGGTTCCTCTTTGCGTTCCCCCACGAACCCGCACGGTTCCTCTTTGCGTTCCCCCACGAACCCGCACGGTTCCTCTTTGCGTTCCCCCGCGAACCCGTACCCTTGCTCTTTCCGTTCCCCCACGAACCCGCCCGGTTCCTCTTTGCGTTTCCCCACGAACCCGCACCCTTGCTCTTAGCGTTCCCCCACGAACCCGCACGGTTCCTCTTTGCGTTCCCCCACGAACCCGCACCCTTGCTCTTTGCGTTTCCCCACGAACCCGCACCCTTGCTCTTTGCGTTCCCCCACGAACCCGCACCCTTGCTGTTTGCGTTCCCCCACGAACCCGCACCCTTGCTCTTTGCGTTCCCCCACAAACCCGCACCCTTGCTCTTTGCGTTCCCCCACAAACCCGCACCCTTGCTCTTTGCGTTCCCCCACGAACCTGCACGGTTCCTCTTTGCGTTCCCCCACGAACCCGTACGGTTCCTCTTTGCGTTCACCCACGAACCCGCACAGTTGCTCTTTGCGTTCCCCCACGAACCCTCACCCTTGCTCTTTGCGTTCCCCCACGAACCCGCACCCTTGCTCTTTGCGTTCCCCCACGAACCCGCACCCTTGCTCTTTGCGTTCCCCCACAAACCCGCACCCTTGCTCTTTGCGTTCCCCCACAAACCCGCACCCTTGCTCTTTGCGTTCCCCCACGAACCTGCACGGTTCCTCTTTGCGTTCCCCCACTAACCCGCACGGTTCCTCTTTGCGTTCCCCCGCGAACCCGCACCCTTGCTCTTTGCGTTCCCCCAAGAACCCGCACCGTTCCTCTTTGCGTTCCCCCACAAACCCACACCGTTCCTTTTTGCGTTCCCCCACAAACCCGCACCCTTGCTCTTTGCGTTCCCCCACGAACCCGCACCCTTGCTCTTTGCGTTCCCCCACAAACCCGCACCCTTGCTCTTTGCGTTCCCCCATGAACCCGCACGGTTCCTCTTTGCGTTCCCCCACGAACCCGTACGGTTCCTCTTTGCGTTCACCCACGAACCCGCACGGTTGCTCTTTGCGTTCCCCCACGAACCCTCACCCTTGCTCTTTGCGTTCCCCCACGAACCCGCACCCTTGCTCTTTGTTTTCCCCCACGAACCCGCAACCTTGCTCTATGCGTTCCCCCACGAACCCGCACCCTTGCTCTTTGTTTTCCCCCACGAACCCGCACCCTTGCTCTTTGCGTTCCCCCACGAACCCGCACGGTTCCTCTTTGCGTTCCCCCACGAACCCGCACGGTTCCTCTTTGCGTTCCCCCACGAACCCGCACGGTTCCTCTTTGCGTTCCCCCACGAACCTGCACGGTTCCTCTTTGCGTTCCCCCGCGAACCCGCACCCTTGCTGTTTGCGTTCCCCCACGAACCCACACCGTTCCTCTTTGCGTTCCCCCACAAACCCGCACCGTTCCTCTTTGCGTTCCCCCACAAACCCGCACCCTTGCTCTTTGCGTTCCCCCACGAACCCGCACCCTTGCTGTTTGCGTTCCCCCACGAACCCGCACGGTTCCTCTTTGCGTTCCCCCACGAACCCGCACGGTTCCTCTTTGCGTTCCCCCACGAACCCGCACGGTTCCTCTTTGCGTTCCCCCACGAACCCGCACGGTTCCTCTTTGCGTTCCCCCACGAACCCGCACGGTTCCTCTTTGCGTTCCCCCACGAACCCGCACGGTTCCTCTTTGCGTTCCCCCACGAACCCGCACGGTTCCTCTTTGCGTTCCCCCACGAACCCGCACGGTTCCTCTTTGCGTTCCCCCACGAACCCGCACGGTTCCTCTTTGCGTTCCCCCACGAACCCGCACGGTTCCTCTTTGCGTTCCCCCACGAACCCGCACCCTTGCTCTTTGCGTTCCCCCACGAACCCGCACCGTTCCTCTTTGCGTTCCCCCACAAACCCAGACCGTTCCTCTTTGCGTTCCCCCACAAACACGCACCCTTGCTCTTTGCGTTCCCCCACGAACCCGCACCCTTGCTCTTTGCGTTCCCCCACGAACCCGCACCCTTGCTCTTTGCGTTCCCCCACGAACCCGCACCCTTGCTCTTTGCGTTTCCCCATGAACCCGCACCCTTGCTCTTTGCGTTCCCCCACGAACCCGCACGATTCCTCTTTGCGTTCCCCCACGAACCCGCACCCTTGCTCTTTGCGTTCCCCCACGAACCCGCACGGTTCCTCTTGGCGTTCCCCCACGAACCCGCACCCTTGCTCTTTGCGTTCCCCCACGAACCCGCACGGTTCCTCTTTGCGTTCCCCCACGAACCCGCACGGTTCCTCTTTGCGTTCCCCCACGAACCCGCACGGTTCCTCTTTGCGTTCCCCCACGAACCCGCACGGTTCCTCTTTGCGGTTCCCCACGAACCCGCACGGTTCCTCTTTGCGTTCTCCAACGAACCCGCACGGTTCCTCTTTGCGTTCCCCCACGAACCCGCACGGTTCCTCTTTGCGTTCCCCCACGAACCCGCACCCTTGCTCTTTGTGTTCCCCCACAAACCCGCACCCTTGCTCTTTGCGTTCCCCCACGAACCCGCACGGTTCCTCTTTGCATTCCCCCACGAACCCGCACGGTTCCTCTTTGCGTTCCCTCACAAACCCACACGGTTCCTCTTTGCGTTCCCCCACGAACCCGCACCGTTCCTCTTTGCGTTCCGCCACGAACCCGCACCGTTCCTCTTTGCGTTCCCCCACGAACCCGCACCGTTCCTCTTTGCGTTCCCCCACGAACCCGCACCCTTGCTCTTTGCGTTCCCCCACGAACCCGCACCCTTGCTCTTTGCGTTCCCCCACGAACCCGCACCCTTGCTCTTTGCGTTTCCCCACGAACCCGCACCCTTGCTCTTTGCGTTCCCCCACGAACCCGCACCCTTGCTCTTTGCGTTCCCCCATGAACCCGCACCCTTGTTCGTTGCGTTCCTCCACAAACCCGCACGGTTCCTCTTTGCATTCCCCCACGAACCCGCACCCTTGCTCTTTGCGTTTCCCCACGAACCCGCACGATTCCTCTTTGCGTTCCCCCGCGAACCCGCACGGTTCCTCTTTGCGTTCCCCCACGAACCTGCACGGTTCCTCTTTGCGTTCCCCCGCGAACCCGCACCCTTGCTCTTTGCGTTCCCCCACGAACCTGCACGGTTCCTCTTTGCGTTCCCCCGCGAACCCGTACCCTTGCTCTTTCCGTTCCCCCACGAACCCGCCCGGTTCCTCTTTGCGTTTCCCCACGAACCCGCACCCTTGCTCTTAGCGTTCCCCCACGAACCCGCACGGTTCCTCTTTGCGTTCCCCCACGAACCCGCACCCTTGCTCTTTGCGTTTCCCCACGAACCCGCACCCTTGCTCTTTGCGTTCCCCCACGAACCCGCACCCTTGCTGTTTGCGTTCCCCCACGAACCCGCACCCTTGCTCTTTGCGTTCCCCCACAAACCCGCACCCTTGCTCTTTGCGTTCCCCCACAAACCCGCACCCTTGCTCTTTGCGTTCCCCCACGAACCTGCACGGTTCCTCTTTGCGTTCCCCCACGAACCCGTACGGTTCCTCTTTGCGTTCACCCACGAACCCGCACGGTTGCTCTTTGCGTTCCCCCACGAACCCTCACCCTTGCTCTTTGCGTTCCCCCACGAACCCGCACCCTTGCTCTTTGCGTTCCCCCACGAACCCGCACCCTTGCTCTTTGCGTTCCCCCACGAACCCGCACCCTTGCTCTTTGCGTTCCCCCACAAACCCGCACCCTTGCTCTTTGCCTTCCCCCACGAACCTGCACGGTTCCTCTTTGCGTTCCCCCACTAACCCGCACGGTTCCTCTTTGCGTTCCCCCGCGAACCCGCACCCTTGCTCTTTGCGTTCCCCCAAGAACCCGCACCGTTCCTCTTTGCGTTCCCCCACAAACCCACACCGTTCCTTTTTGCGTTCCCCCACAAACCCGCACCCTTGCTCTTTGCGTTCCCCCACGAACCCGCACCCTTGCTCTTTGCGTTCCCCCACAAACCCGCACCCTTGCTCTTTGCGTTCCCCCATGAACCCGCACGGTTCCTCTTTGCGTTCCCCCACGAACCCGTACGGTTCCTCTTTGCGTTCACCCACGAACCCGCACGGTTGCTCTTTGCGTTCCCCCACGAACCCTCACCCTTGCTCTTTGCGTTCCCCCACGAACCCGCACCCTTGCTCTTTGCGTTCCCCCACGAACCCGCACCCTTGCTCTTTGCGTTCCCCCACAAACCCGCACCCTTGCTCTTTGCGTTCCCCCACGAACCCGCACCCTTGCTCTTTGCGTTCCCCCACGAACCCGCACGGTTCCTCTTTGCGTTCCTCCACGAACCCGCACGGTTCCTCTTTGCGTTCCCCCAAGAACCCGCACCCTTGCTCTTTGCGTTCCCCCAAGAACCCGCACCGTTCCTCTTTGCGTTCCCCCACAAACCCACACCGTTCCTTTTTGCGTTCCCCCACAAACCCGCACCCTTGCTCTTTGCGTTCCCCCACGAACCCGCACCCTTGCTCTTTGCGTTCCCCCACGAACCCGCACCCTTGCTCTTTACGTTCCCCCACGAACCCGCACCCTTGCTCTTTGCGTTCCCCCACGAACCCGCATGGTTCCTCTTTGTGTTCCCCCACGAACCCGCACGGTTCCTCTTTGCTTTCCCCCATGAACCCGCACGGTTCCTCTTTGCGTTCCCCCACGAACCCGCACGGTTCCTCTTTGCGTTCACCCACGAACCCGCACCGTTCCTCTTTGCGTTCCCCCACGAACCCTCACCCTTGCTCTTTGCGTTCCCCCACGAACCCGCACCATTCCTCTTTGCGTTCCCCCGCGAACCCGCACCCTTGCTCTTTGCGTTCCCCCGGTAACCCGCACCCTTGCTGTTTGCGTTCCCCCGCGAACCCGCACCCTTGCTCTTTGCGTTCCCCCACGAACCCGCACCCTTGCTCTTTGCGTTCCCCCACGAACGCGCACCCTTGCTCTTTGCGTTCCCCCACGAACCCGCACCCTTGCTCTTTGCGTTCCCCCACGAACCCGCACCCTAGCTCTTTGCGTTCCCCCACGAACCCGCACCCTTGCTCTTTGCGTTCCCCCACGAACCCGCACCCTTGCTCTTTGCGTTCCCCCACGAACCCGCACGGTTCCTCTTTGCGTTCCCCCGCGAACCCGCACCCTTGCTCTTTGTTTTCCCCCACGAACCCGCGTCCTTGCTCTTTGCGTTCCCCCACGAACCCGCACCCTTGCTCTTTGCGTTCCCCCACGAACCCGCACCCTTGCTCTTTGCGTTCCCCCACGAACCCGCACCCTTGCTCTTTGCGTTCCTCCACGAACCCGCACCTTTCCTGTTTGCGTTCTCTCACGAACCCGCGCCCTTGCTCTTTGCGTTCCCCCACGAACCCGCACCCTTGCTCTTTGCGTTCCCCCACGAACCCGCACCCTTGCTCTTTGCGTTCCCCCACGAACCCGCACCCTTGCTCTTTGCGTTCCCCCACGAACCCGCACGGTTCCTCTTTGCGTTCCCCCACGAACCCGCACCCTTGCTCTTTGCGTTCCCCCACGAACCCGCACCCTTGCTCTTTGCATTCCCCCACGAACCCGCACCCTTGCTCTTTGCATTCCCCCACGAACCCGCACCCTTGCTCTTTGCATTCCCCCACGAACCCGCACCCTTGCTCTTTGCGTTCCCCCACGAACCCGCACCCTTGCTCCTTGCGTTCCCCCACGAACCCGCACCCTTGCTCTTTGCGTTGCCCCACGAACCCGCACCCTTGCTCTTTGCGTTCCCCCACGAACCCGCACCCTTGCTCTTTGCGTTCCCCCACGAACCCGCACCGTTCCTCTTTGCGTTCCCCCACAAACCCAGACCGTTCCTCTTTGCGTTCCCCCACAAACACACACCCTTGCTCTTTGCGTTCCCCCACAAACACACACCCTTGCTCTTTGCGTTCCCCCACGAACCCGCACCCTTGCTCTTTGCGTTCCCCCACGAACCCGCACCCTTGCTCTTTGCGTTCCCCCACGAACCCGCACCCTTGCTCTTTGCGTTTCCCCATGAACCCGCACCCTTGCTCTTTACGTTCCCCCACGAACCCGCACGATTCCTCTTTGCGTTCCCCCACGAACCCGCACGGTTCCTCTTTGCGTTCCCCCACGAACCCGCACGGTTCCTCTTTGCGTTCCCCCACGAACCCGCACCCTTGCTCTTTGCGTTCCCCCACGAACCCGCACCCTTGCTCTTTGCGTTCCCCCACGAACCCGCACCCTTGCTCTTTGCGTTCCCCCACGAACCCGCACCCTTGCTCTTTGCGTTCCCCCACGAACCCGCACCCTTGCTCTTTGCGTTCCCCCACGAACCCACACCCTTGCTCTTTGCGTTCCTCCACGAACCCGCACGGTTCCTCTTTGCGTTCCCCCACGAACCCGCACCCTTGCTCTTTGCGTTCCCCCACGAACCCGCACCCTTGCTCTTTGCGTTCCCCCACGAACCCACACGGTTCCTCTTTGCGTTCCCCCACGAACCCGCACCCTTGCTCTTTGCGTTCCCCCACGAACCCGCACCCTTGCTCTTTGCGTTCCCCCACGAACCCGCACCCTTGCTCTTTGCGTTCCCCCACGAACCCGCACCCTTGCTCTTTGCGTTCCCCCACGAACCCACACCCTTGCTCTTTGCGTTCCTCCACGAACCCGCACGGTTCCTCTTTGCGTTCCCCCACGAACCCGCACCCTTGCTCTTTGCGTTCCCCCACGAACCCGCACCCTTGCTCTTTGCGTTCCCCCACGAACCCGCACCCTTGCTCTTTGCGTTCCCCCACAAACCCGCACGGTTCCTCTTTGCGTTCCCCCACGAACCCGCACGGTTCCTCTTTGCGTTCCCCCACGAACCCGCACGGTTCCTCTTTGCGTTTCCCCACGAACCCGCGCCCTTGCTCTTTGCGTTCCCCCACGAACCTGCACGGTTCCTCTTTGCGTTCCCCCACGAACCCGCACCCTTGCTCTTTGCGTTCCCCCATGAACCCGCACCCTTGCTCTTTGCGTTCCCCCACGAACCCGCACCGTTCCTCTTTGCGTTCCCCCACAAACCCACACCGTTCCTCTTTGCGTTCCCCCACAAACCGGCACCCTTGCTCTTTGCGTTCCCCCACGAACACGCACCCTTGCTCTTTGCGTTCCCCCACGAACCCGCACCCTTGCTCTTTGCGTTCCCCCACGAACCCGCACCCTTGCTCTTTGCGTTCCCCCACGAACCCGCACGGTTCCTCTTTGCGTTCCCCCACGAACCCGCACGGTTCCTCTTTGCGTTCCCCCACGAACCCGCACGGTTCCTCTTTGCGTTTCCCCATGAACCCGCACCCTTGCTCTTTGCGTTCCCCCACGAACCTGCACGGTTCCTCTTTGCGTTCCCCCACGAACCCGCACCCTTGCTCTTTGCGTTCCCCCACGAACCCGCACGGTTCCTCTTTGCGTTCCCCCACGAACCCGCACCGTTCCTCTTTGCGTTCCCCCACAAACCCACACCGTTCCTCTTTGCATTCCCCCACAAACCGGCACCCTTGCTCTTTGCGTTCCCCCACGAACACGCACCCTTGCTCTTTGCGTTCCCCCACGAACCCGCACCCTTGCTCTTTGCGTTCCCCCACAAACCCGCACCCTTGCTCTTTGCATTCCCCCACGAACCAGCACCCTTGCTCTTTGCGTTTCCCCACGAACCCGCACCCTTGCTCTTTGTGTTCCCCCACGAACCCGCACCCATGCTCTTTGCTTCCCCCACGAACCCGCACGGTTCCTCTTTGCGTTCCCCCACGAACTCGCACCGTTCCTCTTTGCGTTCCCCGACGAACCCGCACCGTTCCTCTTTGCGTTCCCCCACGAACCCGCACGGTTCCTCTTTGCGTTCCCCCACGAACCCGCACGGTTCCTCTTTACGTTCCCCCACTAACCCGCACGGTTCCTCTTTGCGTTCCCCCACGAACCCGCACGGTTCCTCTTTGCGTTCCCCCACGAACCCGCACGGTTCCTCTTTGCGTTCCCCCACGAACCCTCACCCTTGCTCTTTGCGTTCCCCCACGAACCCGCACCCTTGCTCTTTGCGTTCCCCCACGAACCCGCACCCTTGCTCTTTGCGTTCCCCCACGAACCCGCACCCTTGCTCTTTGCATTCCCCCACGAACCCGCATGGTTCCTCTTTGCGTTCCTCCACGAACCCGTACGGTTCCTCTTTGCGTTCCCCCACGAACCCGCACGGTTCCTCTTTGCGTTCCCCCACGAACTCGCACCGTTCCTCTTTGCGTTTCCCCACGAACCCGCTCACTTGCTCTTTGCGTTCCCCCACGAACCCGCACGGATCCTCTTTGTGTTTCCCCATGAACCCTCACGGTTCCTCTTTGCGTTCCCCCACGAACCCGCACCCTTGCTCTTTGCGTTCCCACACGAACCCGCACCCTTGCTCTTTGCGTTCCCCCACGAACCCGCACCCTTGCTCTTTGCGTTCCCCCACGAACCCGCACGGATTCTCTTTGTGTTTCCCCACGAACCCGCACCGTTCCTCTTTGCGTTTCCCCACGAACCCGCACCTTTGCTCTTTGCGTTCCCCCACGAACCCGCACCCTTGCTCTTTGCGTTCCCCCACGATCCCGCACGGTTCCTCTCTGCATTCCACTACGAACCCGCACCCTTGCTCTTTGCGTTCCCCCACGAACCCGCACCCTTGCTCTTTGCGTTCCCCCACGAACCCGCACGGTTCCTCTTTGCGTTCCCCCACGAACCCGCACGGTTCCTCTTTGCGTTCCCCCACGAACCCGCACGGTTCCTCTTCGCGATTCCCCGCGAACCCGCACGGTTCCTCTTCGCGATCCCCCGCCAACCCGCACGGTTCCTCTTCGCGATCCCCCGCGAACCCGCACGGTTCCTCTTCGCGATCCCCCGCGAACCCGCACCCTTGCTCTTTGCGTTCCCCCATGAACCCGCACCCTTGCTCTTCGTGTTCCCCCACGTACCCGCACCCTTGCTCTTCGCGTTCCCCCACGAACCCGCACGGTTCCTCTTCGCGTTCCCCCACGAACCCGCACGGTTCCTCTTTGCGTTCCCCCACGAACCCGCACGGTTCCTCTTCGCGTTCCCCCACGAACCCGCACGGTTCCTCTTCGCGTTCCCCCACGAACCCGCACGGTTCCTCTTCGCGTTCCCCCACGAACCCGCACGGTTCCTCTTCGCGTTCCCCCACGAACCCGCACGGTTCCTCTTCGCGTTCCCCCACGAACCCGCACTGTTCCTCTTCGCGTTCCCCCACGAACCCGCACGGTTTCTCTTCGCGTTCCCCCACGAACCCACACGGTTCCTCTTCGCGTTCCTCCACGAACTCGCGTGGTTTTTCTTAGCTGTGTTTCTCTGCGGGTTCCATTGCTGCATTGCATCTGCGTGGCCAGCGCCTGACACTGAGCCTACTTGGAACTCCTTCGTGCACAACTTGTTGTGGTTTATGTCCCCAGGTTCAGACCATGTTGTCACCCCAACTTTACTCCGTGATGTACTACTTTGCAGTGATGCCTTTGAGTCACCCTCATCATCCATGCTCCACATCTTCCAGGCAATATCAGCCCAGAGTGTCACTGCCCTGCAGGACTCTAAGGCTCTCAGCCCCCATCATCCTCCTCCCACATCCCTTCCCAATGTTAGCCCTTCATCAGCAGCCCAGCATCGTCCCATAGCATCGCTCCATAGCATCGCTCCACAGCATCTCCCCATAGCAGCATCCCCCCATAACAGAAGAAAAACACAGCATTACAACATAACAACCAATTCCCATCAAGTGAGAACGTGCCCTAATACAACAAACATGACAACTATCACCAATGAAATAAATCAGCCTTACCTTGGAAGATCTCAGAGAGGCAGAGCTCCAGCAAGAACCAGTCAGCTCCACTGCCAGCCCTTAAATGAGGGCTGGGGAGGGGCGGTCCCTGCTCCTCCCCTTCCTGCAATCAGCAGAATTGCACACACCTGAGCTCCCCTGGTCCCACCCCCCCCACACACACCTGAGTCCCCATAGCTTGGCCATGCCCCCCACACACACCTGAGCCGCCCTGGCTTGGCCCTGCTCCCCACACACACCTGAGCCCCTGTGGCTTGGCCCTGCCCCCCACACACACCTGAGCCCCCCTGGCTTGGCCCTGCCCCCCACACACACCTGAGCCCCCCTGGCTTGGCCCTGTTCCCCACCAGGTGGTCCATCACTGCTCCAAGTCCTCACTCAGCACTTCCACTGCACTCCCACTGTCACCCCAACAGTGTCACCCCCAACATCACCCCAATTATGTCATCCCAGCACCACTCCCTCATGTCACCCCGCAGCAATACTCCAACACTGCCCCACAAAGTCACTCCCCTACATCATGCTGGTGTCACCCCAACATCATTCCCTGCTGTCACCTCCCAGCATCAACCCCATTGGTGCCCCCAACATCACTCCCCAGAGTCACTCCTCAACATCATCTGAATGTCATTTCGGTGTCACCCCCCAGCAACACCCCACATCACTGCTGCTGTCACCCCACACCATCCCCCTGTCCCCCATCCCCATGCTTTCCCTCTATCCCTCTCCAGCCCCATCCCCTGCTGTATCCCCTCTTGTTCCCCCCCATGCCCCCATGTCCCCCCGTGTCCCCTCTGTGCCCTCGTGTCCCCCCATGACCTCACACAGCATGGGATGGCCCACGTGGCACAGTGGTGTCCCCACCGCTGTCACCACCACCGCCCCACAACTGATGGGCAATGAGGATGTGGGGTTACTGGGGGGGGCTCCGGGGGATGTGGGGACACTGGAGGTGACACTGGGGACACACGCATGCTGTGGACAGTGAGGAGATATTGAGGGGACATTGTGGGTAAATTGGTGGGGTGGTGACATTGGGGCATGTGGACATGATGGAGATCCAGGGGGACGTGGGGACAGTGTGGACATTGGGGGGACATCGTGGAGCACTGGGGGACGTGGGGACAGTAATGAGGTAGCTCATCCATTGATCTCTTTGCTGGGCAGGCAGACCTGGTTTATTATTTAATTAATTCACACCTGTATGGGAACTGTCAGTCACAGCCCTAGCTGTGATGGAACACCTGGGGAGGGGGCGTGGCCAGCCCTGGGAGCACAGGTGGGAGCAGTTAAGCCGTGGGAGGGGATAGGAGGAGATACCTGGCTCCACCCCCCCCTGCCCTCATTTAAGGGCCGGCAGCCGCAGGGGCAGCATCTCAGCCTGAAGCTGCTTCCTGTGGAGTGTTTTGGTAAGTTCTGCAGCTTGGAATGAGGTCAGTGATTTCTTTTTTGTTTTAGGGTGATGCTCTCTGTCAGTTTGTGGCTCTGATTCTGGTTTATTGGTGCTGTATCTGCTCTGTGTGGTCTCTCTTTGCTCTTCCTTTTTTCTGTAAGGGGCATGGTGGGGTTATTTCTTTTTCTCTGAACTGGTAATGGAGGAGCTGCTGTTTATTACTTTCTTTTACTACTGCCTCAATTCTGGAGTGCTTCAATCAGCCCCAGGGTAATGCTGCTCAGCTGATGGAGCACTGCCGCTCTGGGAATGCCTGGAGCTTTTGCCCTTTCCTATAACAGGGTTCAGTGTTCTCACAATCTTGTTTGTGCTCTTTTTTAAGCTTGTGCGTGTTTTTTTGTTTGTATTTTTTTTCTTTTTTTTCCCTTCTAGAGCTTTTGTTTCTTTTTCCACAGTTTTTACACCATCGTCTCCACCCTGGGGTCCTGATCTTTGTCTGCTCCTGCATCATCCCAGCCTGTTTCACAGCTGTGGTAAATGGTGCTCTACATCAGCTCAGGTGGAGTATTGTTTGAAGGCGTTTTGTGACTCGTTATCACATAATGAATTATGTTTTGTGTTTCTTTGCTCTGATCTCTTTTTGCAGCTCAGTGGTGTTTAAGGCTTGCTGGGACTCCTCTGATTGATGGTGTAAGTATTGTGGGATCTGCAGAGCAGGAAATGGAACGTCATGAGCCCCTTGTTTGAGCATCGCTTGTATGCAGGCTGCGATAAGAGATGAAACGGGGGCTACAAGTGCTCCTTTCTCAGAGGAGCATGTTTGTATAAGAGGTGCTGCCCTACAAGTGTGGGCAGTGCGTTCATTGCTGTGCTGTGTCCAACAGGCGGCCACGGAGAACTGCAGCGCTCCTGGGGATATAACAGCTGCACTGAGGAATATGGGGTGCTCCATGAAAGCGGTGAGGAACGGGAAGCTGCATCTCCTGGAGTGGCTCAGAGCCAGACTGCGCTGACTGGTAACTGCTCACCCACAAATGTAAGGACAGCACACACTCACTGCTGTTTTTCTATTACCTAACGTGGCACAACATAGTTCTCCCAGAGCTTCTTACTGTGCTTTAGGGTACCCAAAAGCTGCCTGTCCTTTTCCTTTCCCACCTGGGTGCTGTCCTTGCCCTTCCCCTGGTCTTTCCTTGCCTTATTCTCCTTCCCTTTGTGCCATTTCCTTACTTTTGCCTGGGCTTTCTCCTGGCATAGTTCTCTTGGCTGTTCTCTGCGCAGTTCCCCTTCCATGCCCTGGGCTTTTTCCTCGCACTGTTCCCCTTCCATGCCCCACAGTGCATTCCCTGTTTCTCCTCTTTGCCCTTTGCCCGGGCCTTTTAATGCCATTCTCTTGTCCCAGCTCTGGGCCTTATTTTGGCGTCGCTCTCTTTGCCCCATAGTGCATTCCCTGCACTTTCCTTGTTTCTCCTCCATGTCTTTTGCCCTTTCCCCGGGCATTTTAATGCTGTTCTATTATCCCAGCTCTGTTCTTTTTGGCGTCGCTCTGTTGTTCCCGTAGTGCATTCCTTGCACCGTTCCTCTTCCGTGCCCCAGGCTTCCTGTGTTTCTTCTCTTTGTCCTTTGCCCTTTCTCTGGGCATTTTAGTGCCATTTTAGTGCCATTTCCTTGTCCCAGCTCCGATCCTTTTGGCGTCGCTCTCTTGTTCCTTAGTGCATTCCTTGCACTGTTCCACTTCCATGCCTTGGGCTGTAGTGCATTCCTTGCGCCATTCTCTTTGCCATCATCTTTGCTTTTGATTTCCCTCGTTCTCCTTCCCTTTCCTCTTGGCCCAGCTCTGGGCCTTCTCTTTGCGCCGTTCTCTTGGCCCCACAGCGAACTCCTTGCGCCGTTCCCTTCCATCTGCAGGGCATTGCCTGTGCTGCTCCCCTTTGTTCTTCCCCTTGCCTTTCCCTGCGCAGTTCTCCTTGCCTTTCCTTTGCTTTGTCTTTCCTTGGGATTTCACTTTGGCTTTTCCTTGCCTGGGTGTTCCACTTGCCTTTGCCTCGCTGTGATGGGTTGGAGGTGGCTTTGATTTTAATAATCACCTGAACCGCTTTGACTTTAAGTCACCTGAACCATAATCATAATGGGAGCTCTAAAGGTAATTGTATTCATGCGCAGTGTAACCCTAAACCTGACGCTAATTGTCTTTCTCTTATTTGTTTCCTATTTTTTTTTTCTGGTTAAACCTTTGTTTCTTTTTCCACAGTTTTTACACCATCGTCTCCACCCTGGGGTCCTGATCTTTGTCTGCTCCTGCATCATCCCAGCCTGTTTCACAGCTGTGGTAAATGGTGCTCTACATCAGCTCAGGTGGAGTATTGTTTGAAGGCGTTTTGTGACTCGTTATCACATAATGAATTATGTTTTGTGTTTCTTTGCTCTGATCTCTTTTTGCAGCTCAGTGGTGTTTAAGGCTTGCTGGGACTCCTCTGATTGATGGTGTAAGTATTGTGGGATCTGCAGAGCAGGAAATGGAACGTCATGAGCCCCTTGTTTGAGCATCGCTTGTATGCAGGCCGCGATAAGAGATGAAACGGGGGCTACAAGTGCTCCTTTCTCAGAGGAGCATGTTTGTATAAGAGGTGCTGCCCTACAAGTGTGGGCAGTGCGTTCATTGCTGTGCTGTGTCCAACAGGCGGCCACGGAGAACTGCAGCGCTCCTGGGGATATAACAGCTGCACTGAGGAATATGGGGTGCTCCATGAAAGCGGTGAGGAACAGGAAGCTGCATCTCCTGGAGTGGCTCGGAACCGGACTGTGCTGACTGGTAACTGGTCACCCACGCAGGTAAGGACAGCGCACACTCACTGGTGTTTGCCCATTATGGACTATGCAATTCTCCCAGAGCTTTAGGGTACCCATAAGCTGCCTGTGCTTTTCCTTTTCCTCCTGGGTGCTGTCCTTGCTTTTGGCCTTTCTCTGCAGTGTTTTCTTTGCACTTCCCCTTGGCTTTTTCTGCTCTGTTCCCCTTCCTCGTGTTGGACATTCCCTGTTTCTTTTATTTGCCCTTTGCCCATTTGTCTGCATGGCCTCTTCTCTTGGCGCCGTACTCTCGGCCCAGCTCGGCCTCTTCTCTTGGCGCCGTACTCTCGGCCCAGCTCGGCCTCTTCTCTTGGCGCCGTACTCTCGGCCCAGCTCGGCCTCTTCTCTTGGCGCCGTACTCTCGGCCCAGCTCGGCCTCTTCTCTTGGCGCCGTACTCTCGGCCCAGCTCGGCCTCTTCTCTTGGCGCCGTACTCTCGGCCCAGCTCGGCCTCTTCTCTTGGCGCCGTACTCTCGGCCCAGCTCGGCCTCTTCTCTTGGCGCCGTACTCTCGGCCCAGCTCGGCCTCTTCTCTTGGCGCCGTACTCTCGGCCCAGCTCGGCCTCTTCTCTTGGCGCCGTACTCTCGGCCCAGCTCGGCCTCTTCTCTTGGCGCCGTACTCTCGGCCCAGCTCGGCCTCTTCTCTTGGCGCCGTACTCTCGGCCCAGCTCGGCCTCTTCTCTTGGCGCCGTACTCTCGGCCCAGCTCGGCCTCTTCTCTTGGCGCCGTACTCTTGATGCCCTTAGTGCATTCTTTGTGCCATTCCTCTTCTTTGCCTTTGTTGTTCACTTGTGTGTTCTCCTTGTGTTTGTTTTTGGTGTTCTCTGTGGTGTTTTTCTTGTGTTCTCCCTTATTTTTTACTTGGTTTTTTTTTCTGTGATGTTCTCCATATCCTTTGCCTGGGCCTTCTTGCACACTTTCCTTACTTTCTGTATTGTCCTCAGCTTTCCCTGCGGTGCGCTCTGTGCCTTTGCTTTGTTTTTTCTTGGGATTTTGCTTTGCTTTTGGTTCACTGGGATCAGTTGGGAGGCAGCTTTGATGTTAATGTTCACCTGATTCTGAAGCTTAACGGGAGCTCTAAAGATGATTGTATTCATGCACAATGTAGCTCTAATCCTCAGCACTTGTAGAATTACCAGTGTTTCTTTTGTAACTGTGTCCCTTGTAGTTACAGGTGAAGGTTTCTCCAGCAGCGCACCATCCCAATCTCGTAGTATCCTCTGCAGTCATCACAGGCACCGTTTGGGACGCAGCGCTCAGCGCACTAGTACTTCTTTCCATCGGCCTCAGCCTGGCAATCCAACACATCCGCGTCCTTCCACAGGGCCTTCCACCTCCTGGACCGACCCACGCTTCTTTCTGCCGCGATGTCCTCTCCCAGCTTCTGCAGGTGCGCTCCATGCCCTCACTCTGGTCACTAATAAAGATATGGGACAGACCCCACTTCCACTCGGGACAGAGCACCCACCAGCTGCATGTAACTGGTTTTAGCTCCACCCTATGGGCCCGGCCATGGCACTTGTTCTGTATCCAGACAATATTGTCCCTGTCCCACCGCCCGCCTGCACTCTTCTCCTGGAGTATCCTGTGGGTCACCATGTCCAGTACTTTGCCTCGCTTACGGGGTCGGGTTAGCTTTGCTCTGAGTTTGCTTGTCCAGCATGCTAATCCAAACCTGTAACCAACACCCCCATCTCACACAGAGTCACTCCTTTCTGATTTGGTTGAGACTCGTGCCGGTTTGCGGCCAATTGGATTCTGGCGCTGATTTCAGCGCAGCAGAGGCTTTTGCTTCTTCCAAATTGAGTTTAGTTAGGCCTTGCTTACGGGGTTGGGTTAGCTTGCTCAGTTTTTCCTTGTAGAGTAGGCTAACCCAACCCCGTAACCAACGCACGGCCGTTGGTCGGAGGCCTTTAGCTCCTTCCCGGCCACTCTGAGACTCGTGCCGGTTTGCGGCCACTCTGAGACTCATGCCGGTTTGCGGCCACAGATAGATGTTGTTTTCTGCTCAGGCAGTGATTTCTGCCTCTTCCAAATTGACTTCAAGCCTCACTTACAGGGTTGAGTTAGCTTTGCTTTGATTTTTCTTGTTGAGCAGGCTAACCCAACCCCATAACCAACACACCCATCTCACTCAGAGTCACTCCTTTCTAATTTGATTGAGACTCGTGCCGGTTCGCGGCCAATTGGATACCGGCGCTGATTTCAGCGCAGCAGAGGCTTTTGCCTCTTCCAAATTGAGTTTAGTTAGGCCTTGCTTACGGGGTTGGGTTAGCTTGCTCAGTTTTTCCTTGTAGAGTAGGCTAACCCAACCCCGTAACCAACGCACGGCCGTTGGTTGGAGGCCTTTAGCTCCTTCCCGGCCACTCTGAGACTCGTGCCGGTTTGCGGCCACTCTGAGACTTGAGTTCCCTGCAGGACGGCCTGATGTCCATGTTGGTTTTGATGTGGGACCCGCTCTGATGCTGTGTACAATGATGCTGTGAATGCTGTGGCTATAACTGTTTCTCAGACCCGCTCTGATGCTGTGTACAATGATGCCGTGTGGGACCCGCTCTGATGCTGTGTACAATGATGCCGTGTGGGACCCGCTCTGATGCTGTGTACAATGATGCTGTGAATGCTGTAACTGTTTCTCAGACCCGCTCTGATGCTGTGTATAATGATGGGACCTGCTCTGATGCTGTGTACAATGATGCCGTGTGGGACCCGCTCTGATGCTGTGTACAATGATGGGACTCGCTCTGATGCTGTGTACAATGATGCTGTGTGGGACCTGCTCTGATGCTGTGTACAATGATGCTGTGTGGGACCTGCTCTGTTGCTGTGTACAATGATGTTGTGAATGCTGTGGCTGTAACTGTTTCTCAGACCTGCTCTGATGCTGTGTACAATGATGGGACCCGCTCTAATGCTGTGTATGCTGTGGCTGTAACCATTTCTCAGATCCGCTCTGAGTCTCTGTATGACAACAATATCTGGAACCTACTCTGTATCTGTATTTGCTATGACTGTAACTTGCACTGATGCAGACTATATATATGTTGTGCCTGTAAACTGTGCCTTGTATTGTTTTGAACACATGTATGCTCTGTGTAGAAATGTGTATTGTTTGCACTGCTCTGTGATATAATGAACAATGTCTGTGTGTGCTGTGATGGAATAAAGGAAAATTTGTCACGCTGAACTGAGTGTTATGTTTTCTGCACCAGGAGGACATCAACATTCCAAGGTAGGTGTGACAGGTAAGTTTGGGGTTAGATTAAGCCTCTAGCAGGAATTAGTTTAGCGCCTAGTTGGATGCTGGTAGAACTTTGCACTTAGTTGGTTGTAGCTGGATGCTGGTAGGACTTAGCGGCTGGTTGGTTGTAGCTGGTTGCGGGTAGGACTTAGCGGCTGGTTGGATGCTGGTAGGACTTAGCGGCTGGTTGGTTGTAGGTGGATGCTGGTAGGACTTAGCGGCTGGTTGGATGCTGGTAGGACTTAGCGGCTGGTTGGTTGTAGGTGGATGCTGGTAGGACTTAGCGGCTGGTTGGATGCTGGTAGGACTTAGCGGCTGGTTGGTTGTAGGTGGATGCTGGTAGGACTTAGCGGCTGGTTGGTTGCTGGTAGGACTTAGCGGCTGGTTGGTTGTAGCTGGTTGCGGGTAGGACTTAGCGGCTGGTTGGATGATGGTAGGACTTAGCGGCTGGATGGTTGCAGCTGGATGCTGGTAGGACTTAGCAGCTGGTTGGTTGCTGGTAGGACTTAGCGGCTGGTTGGTTGTAGCTGGTTGCGGGTAGGACTTAGCAGCTGGTTGGTTGCTGGTAGGGTTAGGGTTAGGGTTAGG
Source organism: Oreortyx pictus (assembly GCA_036925125.1). Taxonomy (NCBI): domain Eukaryota; kingdom Metazoa; phylum Chordata; class Aves; order Galliformes; family Odontophoridae; genus Oreortyx; species Oreortyx pictus. Next base: position 9,220 of record JAUPFR010000035.1, on the reverse strand, counting down.
GTTAGGGTTAGGGTTAGGGTTAGGGTTAGGGTTAGGGTTAGGGTTAGGGTTAGGGTTAGGGTTAGGGTTAGGGTTAGGGTTAGGGTTAGGGTTAGGGTTAGGGTTAGGGTTAGGGTTAGGGTTAGGGTTAGGGTTAGGGTTAGGGTTAGGGTTAGGGTTAGGGTTAGGGTTAGGGTTAGGGTTAGGGTTAGGGTTAGGGTTAGGGTTAGGGTTAGGGTTAGGGTTAGGGTTAGGGTTAGGGTTAGGGTTAGGGTTAGGGTTAGGGTTAGGGTTAGGGTTAGGGTTAGGGTTAGGGTTAGGGTTAGGGTTAGGGTTAGGGTTAGGGTTAGGGTTAGGGTTAGGGTTAGGGTTAGGGTTAGGGTTAGGGTTAGGGTTAGGGTTAGGGTTAGGGTTAGGGTTAGGGTTAGGGTTAGGGTTAGGGTTAGGGTTAGGGTTAGGGTTAGGGTTAGGGTTAGGGTTAGGGTTAGGGTTAGGGTTAGGGTTAGGGTTAGGGTTAGGGTTAGGGTTAGGGTTAGGGTTAGGGTTAGGGTTAGGGTTAGGGTTAGGGTTAGGGTTAGGGTTAGGGTTAGGGTTAGGGTTAGGGTTAGGGTTAGGGTTAGGGTTAGGGTTAGGGTTAGGGTTAGGGTTAGGGTTAGGGTTAGGGTTAGGGTTAGGGTTAGGGTTAGGGTTAGGGTTAGGGTTAGGGTTAGGGTTAGGGTTAGGGTTAGGGTTAGGGTTAGGGTTAGGGTTAGGGTTAGGGTTAGGGTTAGGGTTAGGGTTAGGGTTAGGGTTAGGGTTAGGGTTAGGGTTAGGGTTAGGGTTAGGGTTAGGGTTAGGGTTAGGGTTAGGGTTAGGGTTAGGGTTAGGGTTAGGGTTAGGGTTAGGGTTAGGGTTAGGGTTAGGGTTAGGGTTAGGGTTAGGGTTAGGGTTAGGGTTAGGGTTAGGGTTAGGGTTAGGGTTAGGGTTAGGGTTAGGGTTAGGGTTAGGGTTAGGGTTAGGGTTAGGGTTAGGGTTAGGGTTAGGGTTAGGGTTAGGGTTAGGGTTAGGGTTAGGGTTAGGGTTAGGGTTAGGGTTAGGGTTAGGGTTAGGGTTAGGGTTAGGGTTAGGGTTAGGGTTAGGGTTAGGGTTAGGGTTAGGGTTAGGGTTAGGGTTAGGGTTAGGGTTAGGGTTAGGGTTAGGGTTAGGGTTAGGGTTAGGGTTAGGGTTAGGGTTAGGGTTAGGGTTAGGGTTAGGGTTAGGGTTAGGGTTAGGGTTAGGGTTAGGGTTAGGGTTAGGGTTAGGGTTAGGGTTAGGGTTAGGGTTAGGGTTAGGGTTAGGGTTAGGGTTAGGGTTAGGGTTAGGGTTAGGGTTAGGGTTAGGGTTAGGGTTAGGGTTAGGGTTAGGGTTAGGGTTAGGGTTAGGGTTAGGGTTAGGGTTAGGGTTAGGGTTAGGGTTAGGGTTAGGGTTAGGGTTAGGGTTAGGGTTAGGGTTAGGGTTAGGGTTAGGGTTAGGGTTAGGGTTAGGGTTAGGGTTAGGGTTAGGGTTAGGGTTAGGGTTAGGGTTAGGGTTAGGGTTAGGGTTAGGGTTAGGGTTAGGGTTAGGGTTAGGGTTAGGGTTAGGGTTAGGGTTAGGGTTAGGGTTAGGGTTAGGGTTAGGGTTAGGGTTAGGGTTAGGGTTAGGGTTAGGGTTAGGGTTAGGGTTAGGGTTAGGGTTAGGGTTAGGGTTAGGGTTAGGGTTAGGGTTAGGGTTAGGGTTAGGGTTAGGGTTAGGGTTAGGGTTAGGGTTAGGGTTAGGGTTAGGGTTAGGGTTAGGGTTAGGGTTAGGGTTAGGGTTAGGGTTAGGGTTAGGGTTAGGGTTAGGGTTAGGGTTAGGGTTAGGGTTAGGGTTAGGGTTAGGGTTAGGGTTAGGGTTAGGGTTAGGGTTAGGGTTAGGGTTAGGGTTAGGGTTAGGGTTAGGGTTAGGGTTAGGGTTAGGGTTAGGGTTAGGGTTAGGGTTAGGGTTAGGGTTAGGGTTAGGGTTAGGGTTAGGGTTAGGGTTAGGGTTAGGGTTAGGGTTAGGGTTAGGGTTAGGGTTAGGGTTAGGGTTAGGGTTAGGGTTAGGGTTAGGGTTAGGGTTAGGGTTAGGGTTAGGGTTAGGGTTAGGGTTAGGGTTAGGGTTAGGGTTAGGGTTAGGGTTAGGGTTAGGGTTAGGGTTAGGGTTAGGGTTAGGGTTAGGGTTAGGGTTAGGGTTAGGGTTAGGGTTAGGGTTAGGGTTAGGGTTAGGGTTAGGGTTAGGGTTAGGGTTAGGGTTAGGGTTAGGGTTAGGGTTAGGGTTAGGGTTAGGGTTAGGGTTAGGGTTAGGGTTAGGGTTAGGGTTAGGGTTAGGGTTAGGGTTAGGGTTAGGGTTAGGGTTAGGGTTAGGGTTAGGGTTAGGGTTAGGGTTAGGGTTAGGGTTAGGGTTAGGGTTAGGGTTAGGGTTAGGGTTAGGGTTAGGGTTAGGGTTAGGGTTAGGGTTAGGGTTAGGGTTAGGGTTAGGGTTAGGGTTAGGGTTAGGGTTAGGGTTAGGGTTAGGGTTAGGGTTAGGGTTAGGGTTAGGGTTAGGGTTAGGGTTAGGGTTAGGGTTAGGGTTAGGGTTAGGGTTAGGGTTAGGGTTAGGGTTAGGGTTAGGGTTAGGGTTAGGGTTAGGGTTAGGGTTAGGGTTAGGGTTAGGGTTAGGGTTAGGGTTAGGGTTAGGGTTAGGGTTAGGGTTAGGGTTAGGGTTAGGGTTAGGGTTAGGGTTAGGGTTAGGGTTAGGGTTAGGGTTAGGGTTAGGGTTAGGGTTAGGGTTAGGGTTAGGGTTAGGGTTAGGGTTAGGGTTAGGGTTAGGGTTAGGGTTAGGGTTAGGGTTAGGGTTAGGGTTAGGGTTAGGGTTAGGGTTAGGGTTAGGGTTAGGGTTAGGGTTAGGGTTAGGGTTAGGGTTAGGGTTAGGGTTAGGGTTAGGGTTAGGGTTAGGGTTAGGGTTAGGGTTAGGGTTAGGGTTAGGGTTAGGGTTAGGGTTAGGGTTAGGGTTAGGGTTAGGGTTAGGGTTAGGGTTAGGGTTAGGGTTAGGGTTAGGGTTAGGGTTAGGGTTAGGGTTAGGGTTAGGGTTAGGGTTAGGGTTAGGGTTAGGGTTAGGGTTAGGGTTAGGGTTAGGGTTAGGGTTAGGGTTAGGGTTAGGGTTAGGGTTAGGGTTAGGGTTAGGGTTAGGGTTAGGGTTAGGGTTAGGGTTAGGGTTAGGGTTAGGGTTAGGGTTAGGGTTAGGGTTAGGGTTAGGGTTAGGGTTAGGGTTAGGGTTAGGGTTAGGGTTAGGGTTAGGGTTAGGGTTAGGGTTAGGGTTAGGGTTAGGGTTAGGGTTAGGGTTAGGGTTAGGGTTAGGGTTAGGGTTAGGGTTAGGGTTAGGGTTAGGGTTAGGGTTAGGGTTAGGGTTAGGGTTAGGGTTAGGGTTAGGGTTAGGGTTAGGGTTAGGGTTAGGGTTAGGGTTAGGGTTAGGGTTAGGGTTAGGGTTAGGGTTAGGGTTAGGGTTAGGGTTAGGGTTAGGGTTAGGGTTAGGGTTAGGGTTAGGGTTAGGGTTAGGGTTAGGGTTAGGGTTAGGGTTAGGGTTAGGGTTAGGGTTAGGGTTAGGGTTAGGGTTAGGGTTAGGGTTAGGGTTAGGGTTAGGGTTAGGGTTAGGGTTAGGGTTAGGGTTAGGGTTAGGGTTAGGGTTAGGGTTAGGGTTAGGGTTAGGGTTAGGGTTAGGGTTAGGGTTAGGGTTAGGGTTAGGGTTAGGGTTAGGGTTAGGGTTAGGGTTAGGGTTAGGGTTAGGGTTAGGGTTAGGGTTAGGGTTAGGGTTAGGGTTAGGGTTAGGGTTAGGGTTAGGGTTAGGGTTAGGGTTAGGGTTAGGGTTAGGGTTAGGGTTAGGGTTAGGGTTAGGGTTAGGGTTAGGGTTAGGGTTAGGGTTAGGGTTAGGGTTAGGGTTAGGGTTAGGGTTAGGGTTAGGGTTAGGGTTAGGGTTAGGGTTAGGGTTAGGGTTAGGGTTAGGGTTAGGGTTAGGGTTAGGGTTAGGGTTAGGGTTAGGGTTAGGGTTAGGGTTAGGGTTAGGGTTAGGGTTAGGGTTAGGGTTAGGGTTAGGGTTAGGGTTAGGGTTAGGGTTAGGGTTAGGGTTAGGGTTAGGGTTAGGGTTAGGGTTAGGGTTAGGGTTAGGGTTAGGGTTAGGGTTAGGGTTAGGGTTAGGGTTAGGGTTAGGGTTAGGGTTAGGGTTAGGGTTAGGGTTAGGGTTAGGGTTAGGGTTAGGGTTAGGGTTAGGGTTAGGGTTAGGGTTAGGGTTAGGGTTAGGGTTAGGGTTAGGGTTAGGGTTAGGGTTAGGGTTAGGGTTAGGGTTAGGGTTAGGGTTAGGGTTAGGGTTAGGGTTAGGGTTAGGGTTAGGGTTAGGGTTAGGGTTAGGGTTAGGGTTAGGGTTAGGGTTAGGGTTAGGGTTAGGGTTAGGGTTAGGGTTAGGGTTAGGGTTAGGGTTAGGGTTAGGGTTAGGGTTAGGGTTAGGGTTAGGGTTAGGGTTAGGGTTAGGGTTAGGGTTAGGGTTAGGGTTAGGGTTAGGGTTAGGGTTAGGGTTAGGGTTAGGGTTAGGGTTAGGGTTAGGGTTAGGGTTAGGGTTAGGGTTAGGGTTAGGGTTAGGGTTAGGGTTAGGGTTAGGGTTAGGGTTAGGGTTAGGGTTAGGGTTAGGGTTAGGGTTAGGGTTAGGGTTAGGGTTAGGGTTAGGGTTAGGGTTAGGGTTAGGGTTAGGGTTAGGGTTAGGGTTAGGGTTAGGGTTAGGGTTAGGGTTAGGGTTAGGGTTAGGGTTAGGGTTAGGGTTAGGGTTAGGGTTAGGGTTAGGGTTAGGGTTAGGGTTAGGGTTAGGGTTAGGGTTAGGGTTAGGGTTAGGGTTAGGGTTAGGGTTAGGGTTAGGGTTAGGGTTAGGGTTAGGGTTAGGGTTAGGGTTAGGGTTAGGGTTAGGGTTAGGGTTAGGGTTAGGGTTAGGGTTAGGGTTAGGGTTAGGGTTAGGGTTAGGGTTAGGGTTAGGGTTAGGGTTAGGGTTAGGGTTAGGGTTAGGGTTAGGGTTAGGGTTAGGGTTAGGGTTAGGGTTAGGGTTAGGGTTAGGGTTAGGGTTAGGGTTAGGGTTAGGGTTAGGGTTAGGGTTAGGGTTAGGGTTAGGGTTAGGGTTAGGGTTAGGGTTAGGGTTAGGGTTAGGGTTAGGGTTAGGGTTAGGGTTAGGGTTAGGGTTAGGGTTAGGGTTAGGGTTAGGGTTAGGGTTAGGGTTAGGGTTAGGGTTAGGGTTAGGGTTAGGGTTAGGGTTAGGGTTAGGGTTAGGGTTAGGGTTAGGGTTAGGGTTAGGGTTAGGGTTAGGGTTAGGGTTAGGGTTAGGGTTAGGGTTAGGGTTAGGGTTAGGGTTAGGGTTAGGGTTAGGGTTAGGGTTAGGGTTAGGGTTAGGGTTAGGGTTAGGGTTAGGGTTAGGGTTAGGGTTAGGGTTAGGGTTAGGGTTAGGGTTAGGGTTAGGGTTAGGGTTAGGGTTAGGGTTAGGGTTAGGGTTAGGGTTAGGGTTAGGGTTAGGGTTAGGGTTAGGGTTAGGGTTAGGGTTAGGGTTAGGGTTAGGGTTAGGGTTAGGGTTAGGGTTAGGGTTAGGGTTAGGGTTAGGGTTAGGGTTAGGGTTAGGGTTAGGGTTAGGGTTAGGGTTAGGGTTAGGGTTAGGGTTAGGGTTAGGGTTAGGGTTAGGGTTAGGGTTAGGGTTAGGGTTAGGGTTAGGGTTAGGGTTAGGGTTAGGGTTAGGGTTAGGGTTAGGGTTAGGGTTAGGGTTAGGGTTAGGGTTAGGGTTAGGGTTAGGGTTAGGGTTAGGGTTAGGGTTAGGGTTAGGGTTAGGGTTAGGGTTAGGGTTAGGGTTAGGGTTAGGGTTAGGGTTAGGGTTAGGGTTAGGGTTAGGGTTAGGGTTAGGGTTAGGGTTAGGGTTAGGGTTAGGGTTAGGGTTAGGGTTAGGGTTAGGGTTAGGGTTAGGGTTAGGGTTAGGGTTAGGGTTAGGGTTAGGGTTAGGGTTAGGGTTAGGGTTAGGGTTAGGGTTAGGGTTAGGGTTAGGGTTAGGGTTAGGGTTAGGGTTAGGGTTAGGGTTAGGGTTAGGGTTAGGGTTAGGGTTAGGGTTAGGGTTAGGGTTAGGGTTAGGGTTAGGGTTAGGGTTAGGGTTAGGGTTAGGGTTAGGGTTAGGGTTAGGGTTAGGGTTAGGGTTAGGGTTAGGGTTAGGGTTAGGGTTAGGGTTAGGGTTAGGGTTAGGGTTAGGGTTAGGGTTAGGGTTAGGGTTAGGGTTAGGGTTAGGGTTAGGGTTAGGGTTAGGGTTAGGGTTAGGGTTAGGGTTAGGGTTAGGGTTAGGGTTAGGGTTAGGGTTAGGGTTAGGGTTAGGGTTAGGGTTAGGGTTAGGGTTAGGGTTAGGGTTAGGGTTAGGGTTAGGGTTAGGGTTAGGGTTAGGGTTAGGGTTAGGGTTAGGGTTAGGGTTAGGGTTAGGGTATAGGGTTAGGGTTAGGGTTAGGGTTAGGGTTAGGGTTAGGGTTAGGGTTAGGGTTAGGGTTAGGGTTAGGGTTAGGGTTAGGGTTAGGGTTAGGGTTAGGGTTAGGGTTAGGGTTAGGGTTAGGGTTAGGGTTAGGGTTAGGGTTAGGGTTAGGGTTAGGGTTAGGGTTAGGGTTAGGGTTAGGGTTAGGGTTAGGGTTAGGGTTAGGGTTAGGGTTAGGGTTAGGGTTAGGGTTAGGGTTAGGGTTAGGGTTAGGGTTAGGGTTAGGGTTAGGGTTAGGGTTAGGGTTAGGGTTAGGGTTAGGGTTAGGGTTAGGGTTAGGGTTAGGGTTAGGGTTAGGGTTAGGGTTAGGGTTAGGGTTAGGGTTAGGGTTAGGGTTAGGGTTAGGGTTAGGGTTAGGGTTAGGGTTAGGGTTAGGGTTAGGGTTAGGGTTAGGGTTAGGGTTAGGGTTAGGGTTAGGGTTAGGGTTAGGGTTAGGGTTAGGGTTAGGGTTAGGGTTAGGGTTAGGGTTAGGGTTAGGGTTAGGGTTAGGGTTAGGGTTAGGGTTAGGGTTAGGGTTAGGGTTAGGGTTAGGGTTAGGGTTAGGGTTAGGGTTAGGGTTAGGGTTAGGGTTAGGGTTAGGGTTAGGGTTAGGGTTAGGGTTAGGGTTAGGGTTAGGGTTAGGGTTAGGGTTAGGGTTAGGGTTAGGGTTAGGGTTAGGGTTAGGGTTAGGGTTAGGGTTAGGGTTAGGGTTAGGGTTAGGGTTAGGGTTAGGGTTAGGGTTAGGGTTAGGGTTAGGGTTAGGGTTAGGGTTAGGGTTAGGGTTAGGGTTAGGGTTAGGGTTAGGGTTAGGGTTAGGGTTAGGGTTAGGGTTAGGGTTAGGGTTAGGGTTAGGGTTAGGGTTAGGGTTAGGGTTAGGGTTAGGGTTAGGGTTAGGGTTAGGGTTAGGGTTAGGGTTAGGGTTAGGGTTAGGGTTAGGGTTAGGGTTAGGGTTAGGGTTAGGGTTAGGGTTAGGGTTAGGGTTAGGGTTAGGGTTAGGGTTAGGGTTAGGGTTAGGGTTAGGGTTAGGGTTAGGGTTAGGGTTAGGGTTAGGGTTAGGGTTAGGGTTAGGGTTAGGGTTAGGGTTAGGGTTAGGGTTAGGGTTAGGGTTAGGGTTAGGGTTAGGGTTAGGGTTAGGGTTAGGGTTAGGGTTAGGGTTAGGGTTAGGGTTAGGGTTAGGGTTAGGGTTAGGGTTAGGGTTAGGGTTAGGGTTAGGGTTAGGGTTAGGGTTAGGGTTAGGGTTAGGGTTAGGGTTAGGGTTAGGGTTAGGGTTAGGGTTAGGGTTAGGGTTAGGGTTAGGGTTAGGGTTAGGGTTAGGGTTAGGGTTAGGGTTAGGGTTAGGGTTAGGGTTAGGGTTAGGGTTAGGGTTAGGGTTAGGGTTAGGGTTAGGGTTAGGGTTAGGGTTAGGGTTAGGGTTAGGGTTAGGGTTAGGGTTAGGGTTAGGGTTAGGGTTAGGGTTAGGGTTAGGGTTAGGGTTAGGGTTAGGGTTAGGGTTAGGGTTAGGGTTAGGGTTAGGGTTAGGGTTAGGGTTAGGGTTAGGGTTAGGGTTAGGGTTAGGGTTAGGGTTAGGGTTAGGGTTAGGGTTAGGGTTAGGGTTAGGGTTAGGGTTAGGGTTAGGGTTAGGGTTAGGGTTAGGGTTAGGGTTAGGGTTAGGGTTAGGGTTAGGGTTAGGGTTAGGGTTAGGGTTAGGGTTAGGGTTAGGGTTAGGGTTAGGGTTAGGGTTAGGGTTAGGGTTAGGGTTAGGGTTAGGGTTAGGGTTAGGGTTAGGGTTAGGGTTAGGGTTAGGGTTAGGGTTAGGGTTAGGGTTAGGGTTAGGGTTAGGGTTAGGGTTAGGGTTAGGGTTAGGGTTAGGGTTAGGGTTAGGGTTAGGGTTAGGGTTAGGGTTAGGGTTAGGGTTAGGGTTAGGGTTAGGGTTAGGGTTAGGGTTAGGGTTAGGGTTAGGGTTAGGGTTAGGGTTAGGGTTAGGGTTAGGGTTAGGGTTAGGGTTAGGGTTAGGGTTAGGGTTAGGGTTAGGGTTAGGGTTAGGGTTAGGGTTAGGGTTAGGGTTAGGGTTAGGGTTAGGGTTAGGGTTAGGGTTAGGGTTAGGGTTAGGGTTAGGGTTAGGGTTAGGGTTAGGGTTAGGGTTAGGGTTAGGGTTAGGGTTAGGGTTAGGGTTAGGGTTAGGGTTAGGGTTAGGGTTAGGGTTAGGGTTAGGGTTAGGGTTAGGGTTAGGGTTAGGGTTAGGGTTAGGGTTAGGGTTAGGGTTAGGGTTAGGGTTAGGGTTAGGGTTAGGGTTAGGGTTAGGGTTAGGGTTAGGGTTAGGGTTAGGGTTAGGGTTAGGGTTAGGGTTAGGGTTAGGGTTAGGGTTAGGGTTAGGGTTAGGGTTAGGGTTAGGGTTAGGGTTAGGGTTAGGGTTAGGGTTAGGGTTAGGGTTAGGGTTAGGGTTAGGGTTAGGGTTAGGGTTAGGGTTAGGGTTAGGGTTAGGGTTAGGGTTAGGGTTAGGGTTAGGGTTAGGGTTAGGGTTAGGGTTAGGGTTAGGGTTAGGGTTAGGGTTAGGGTTAGGGTTAGGGTTAGGGTTAGGGTTAGGGTTAGGGTTAGGGTTAGGGTTAGGGTTAGGGTTAGGGTTAGGGTTAGGGTTAGGGTTAGGGTTAGGGTTAGGGTTAGGGTTAGGGTTAGGGTTAGGGTTAGGGTTAGGGTTAGGGTTAGGGTTAGGGTTAGGGTTAGGGTTAGGGTTAGGGTTAGGGTTAGGGTTAGGGTTAGGGTTAGGGTT